>CAUYON010096189.1:0-25786 GCA_963573935.1 Arctocebus calabarensis
GAAAAAGAGGTGAAAGCCTTGGTGATTAGTAGCATGTAAGCACTCCAATTTATACAAATAATCAATACAACGAATCCCGTAATGGCGTAAATGTATGTATGATCTATGTACAAATGACTTAATAAAAAATAAATTTAAAAAAATTAAGTTTCTTTTACAAATTGTGAAAAAAAGAATTCTGATCATGAAAGGATGCTAGATATTATCAAAGGCTTTTTCTTTATCAATTGAGATAATCATATGGTCTTTATTCTTTATTTTATCAATGTGATATATTATATTTACAGATTTGCATATGTTGAACCAACCCTGTAACCCTGGAATAAAACCAACTTGATCATGTTGTATAATTTTTTTGATATGTTGCTGAATTCTATTTGCTAAGATCTTATTGAATATTTTTGCATTGATATTCATTAATGATATATGTCTATAATTTTCTTTCTTTGTTGGATCCTTTCCTGGTTTGGGGATCAGGGTGATATTTGCTTCATAGATTGTGTTAGGAAGTATTCCTTCTTTCTCTATGCTTTGGAAAACATATAATATAGGTACTAGTTCCTCTTCAAAGGTTTGATAGAATTTGGATGTGAAGCCATCTGGTCCTGGACTTTTCCTGTTAGGGAGATTTTGTATTGCTGATGCTATTTCAATGGTTGATAGAGGTCTATTCAAAGTTTCTAATTCTTTCTGGTTAAGTTTAGGAAGGTAGTATATTGGTATTAGTCCATTTCCAAGTATTGGTCCATTTCCTTCAGATTTTCATATTTCTGGGAATAGAGATTTTTGTAGTAATGATTTAGGATTTCTTGAATTTCTGAAGTGTCTGTTGTTATTTCTCCTTTATTGTTCCTGATAGACGATACTAGAGATTTTACTTTTCTGGTTAGGTTGGCCAAAGGTTTATCAATTTTGTTAATCTTTACAAAAAACCAACTTTTCGTTTTGCTGATCTTCTGAATGATTCTTTTATTTTCAATTTCATTTAATTCTGCTCTAATTTTGGTAATTTCTTTTCTTCTGCTGGGTTTGGGGTTGCACTGTTCTTCCTTTTGCAGTTGCTTGAGGGAATTTACCTAACAAAGGACACGAAAGAACTCTATAGGGAGAACTATGAAACTCTGAGAAAAGAAATAGATGAAGATGTTAAAAAATGGAAAAACATACCATGCTCATGGCTGGGAAGAATCAACATTGTTAAAATGTCCATATGACCCAGAGCAATTTACAGATTTAATGCAATCCCTATTAAAGCACCATTGTCATACTTCAAAGGATGTGAAAAAATAGTACTTTGTTTTATATGAAATCAGAAAAAAACCTCAAATAGCAAATACATTACTCAGAAATAAGAACAAATCAGCAGGTATCACATTATCAGTAAAGCAAAACAGCATGGTACTGGCACAAAAACAGAGTGGTAGATTTATGGAACAGAATAGAGAACCAGGAGATGAACACCGCTACTTATTGCCATTTGGTCTTTGACAAGCCTATCAAAAATATTCAGTGGGGGAAAGACTCCCTATTTAACAAATGGTTCTGGGTGAGCTGGATGGCAACCTGTAGAAGACTGAAACTGGACGCCCACCTTTCACCATTAACAAAAATTGATTCTCACTGGATAAAAGATTTAAACTTAAGACATGAAACTATAAAAATACTAGAAGAGAGTGCAGGGAAAAACTAGAAGAAATCAGCCTGGGAGAATCTTTTGTGAGGAGGACCCCCAGGCAATTGAAGCAACACCAAAAATACATTTCTGGGATCTGATCAAACTAAAAAGCTTTTGCACAGCCAAGAGCACAGTAAGTAAAGCAAACAGACAACCTCCCAAATGGGAGAAGATTTTTGCAGGTTATACTTCCGACAAAGGTCTGATAACTAGAATTTACAGAGAAATCAAACTAATCAGTAAGAAAAGGATAAATAACCCCATTTCTATGTGGGCAAGAGATTTGAACAGAAACTTCTCTGATGAAGACAGGTGCATGTCTTACAAACACATGACAAAATGCTCATCATCCTTAATCATCAGAGAAATGCAAATCAAAACTACCTTGAGATATCATCTAACTCCAGTAAGATTAGCCCCTGTCACAAAATCCCAGAACTACAGTTGTTGGCATGGATGCAGAGAGAAGGGAATGCTCCTACACTGCTGGTGGGAATGCAAGCTAATATGACCTGTTTGGAAAGAAGTTTGGAGAACACTCAAGGAACTAAAAGTAGATCTACTATTCAATCTTGCAATTCCTCTACTAGGTATACACCCAGATAATCAAAAATTATTTTACAACATAGACATTTGTACCAGAACATTTATACACCCCAATTCATAATAGCCAAGACATGGAAACAACCCAAATGCCTATTGACCCATGAATGGATTAACAAATTGTGGTATATGTACACCATGGAATACTATGCAGCCATAAAAAAGAAGGAGACTTCACATCTTTTATGTTTACCTGGATGGAGCTGGAACATATTCTTCTTAATAAAGTATCTCAAGAATGGAAAAAATAGTATCCAATGTACTCAATACTACTATGAAATCAATATATAACCACCTACCTACTCATACAAATGTTGAGACATAACTATAGTCCAGAAAATAGAAGGGAAGAGGAGAGAGAGTAGGGGAGAGGGGATTTGGGGGTGGGGAGGGTATTTGGGGGGACCTCACCTAATGTGCATGATGCATTGGTACATTTCAAAACTATTAAGAAATGAGTATAATTGTGATTGATGTATTACTTAGTTCAATGTAAGCATTTCACATTGTATATTGAAGCAGTACTCTGAACCCCATAAATGTATCAATGTACAAATTTATGATTTAATAAAAAACAAAACAAAAAATGTATATTATACCATTATCTTTCTTTTCTTGTAGTACTTTCTTAGAAATGTATGGTATTCTTCTGAGTTCCTATAAAAGGCTTTAAAAAAATAAGAATTTGTTATATATATACACATTCTCCAAAATGAAGAACATTTTAAATATTTTAATTAATTCAATGAGATTAGCTATTCTGATCAGCATATGTTAAACAGTCTTATTTGAATAAATAATTACAAATATTATATACAATGTATCTTCTGCTTCCTGTTTTTTCCCCCTAAAATTTCATATTCCAACTATCATGTCTATGACACTTACACCTGTATCTAAATATGTACCTCAATCCTTCCTTACCAAATGAGTCTACTACATCTTCAAACAGCTCAGCCACTGATGTTTGGTTGTCTCATGATTACCTTAAATTTGATAAAGTACAGAGCTGTGGAGCACGGCCCATTGAAAGATTATCGGGAGCTCTGAAATCAGATAACCTAGATTTGAATCCAAGCTCTAATACTTACACATTGAGAACAATGAATATATATAAAATTATTATTTAAAGCAGAAGGTATGAAGGTATATTTGCATTATTTACTTTTAAATATTTTATCTCTTTACAAAACTTTATGTGTAAAGTTATGTACACATGTATATATATATACACACATATATATATTACACCTCTGTGTGTGTCTATATATTTACATATATAAACACGCTCTTGCACACATGATACATATATAGGTACTAAAATTTAAAAAAATTAAAATATCAAAAAGAAAATTTAATATAGTTAATTTAATAGTAGCATATTTAAACACATTCTCTGAATTAAACAAATGTTTAAGTTCAAAAATGATTTTAATTATCTAAATAACATAATCAAATTTATTTAATACATAAAAAATGCTTTATAAGTACCACGAATATCATCTTTTTCAAAGCTTATATATAACAAGCTTGCTGATTAAATCAAGAATAGAATAAGACTCACCATTAGTATTTAAAACTGTTCTGAAAATGCTAATCAATATAATCAGATAAGACAAAAAGTTATACAAATACTAAAAAGAAGTAAAAATTAATACTTACAGATATGCTTTCATTCAGTTATTCCATACTGAATACTAAACACACCTATAAGCTAACTTTGCCCATGTAAGTTAAGGTTACCCCTTTCACTTTTGGTTTTGGGTATTTCTATCTGCCCATCTTGACCCTTGCTGATTTGCTTGTTTCTAGCAACAATATTAATTGTGCAATCTTGTTTTCCTTTTTTCCTTACATTCTACTACCTTTACGCTTGTTTAATTGTGTTGGACAGCTTTACAACTGTTTTAGACTCTGTCCTAATAACATTTTCTCTGAAACCACATGTTTATCTTCAACTAAAAATCTGTATTGGGCCATTTAAAAATGAAGAGGCTTTAAAACAGTATTTTTAAAAGATATTTTATACCTTAGGATTTCATTCTTTATGAAATTACATACATGTGCACACACACAACTGATCATTATATAAAAATCACATAAAAATAAGGCTTACTTGGATCAGAAATACTGCTTTTCCACTCAAATATTTTAGAGGCATGGATTTTCAAAAGAAGTGAACAGTCCATTAATTTTGACTCCATGATTGAGACTGCTTCATGTGCTCGAGGAACATTATTCCATAGATGTGTATAAATTGAAGTAAATGAACTATCGTCTTGTACTTTTTTTAGAGTATTTATCCGCTTATGATCATCACTAAAATCAATGTCCCTTGGCCAAAAATCCTGCAAAAAATGTGAAAGACAAGACAACTTAAGCCTTTTTTAAGGCTTTTTTCAGCTAAAATTTGAGATTTTTATTTCACCACACTATATTAAACATGTTTAAATATTTGAAATAATCATAAACTTCAAAAAGTTACAAGTAATTTACAAAAACTTTTTTGAATAATTTGAGATTAATATGCTTGATAGCCCACCATCTTTTAAAACTTTAGTGTATATTTATGAAAAACAAGAACATTCTTCTAGATAAATCACGATCTTTTGGAAACAGAAAATTGGCATTAATACACCGTTTTTAGCTAATCCCTAGACTCTACTCAAGTTTCAGCTGATGCAATAATGACCTTTATAGCCAAAGATTCTAGCCCCCATGCCTCTTTAGTCCTTTTTAGGCTACAACCGTTCTTTAGTATTTGGGGGGAAAGAAGGAGCATTGGGAGGCACAGTTTTTAATTTATGCTCAATTTTTTCCAGCTTAATTGAGGTATATAATTGACAAAAATTGTGTGTAGAGTGTAAAATGTGGTTCGATAAGTATATACATTGTGAAATGATTGCCAAAATAAAAGTAATTAACATAGCCATTACTCCACATAGGTTTTGTAAGAAAACTAAAGATAAACTCATCAATTTTCAATGATGAGTGTATTAACTATAATCACCATACTGACCAATAGATCTCCAGAATTATTCATTATTTCTAACCAAATTTGTACTTTTTAACACATTTCTCTCCCTTCCTCAGCAAGCCTGCCAGCCATTATTCTACTCTCTGCTCTTATGAGTTCCATTTTTATAGATTCCACAAATAAGTGAGATCATCCAGTAATTGCTTTTCTTCTTTAATTAGGATAATGGTCTCCAACTCTATCTCTCAGTTGCTACAAAAGACATTATTCCATTCCATTTTATGGTTGAGGGGTACTGCACAGTGTGTGTGTGTGTGTCTGTGTGTGTGTGTGGTATGTGTGCCTAGAGAGAGCATCCCTCAAAAATCTATCCATATGATAAGAGAAAATTTGCATTAAAATTATAATACTCAAGTCACAAATGACTTCTGCAAGTATAAGAGATACAAGATACAAGATAATAAACTTTATCAGTATATACTGAGTATTACCCGCATACATACAGTACACACTATATATGTATATATTGCTATACATATATGTATACATGTATATATGTATACCACCCTATATATATCTCACATTTTCTTTCTCCACTCATTGTTGATAGGCACTTAGGCTGATGCCCTACCTTCACCATTGTAAATCATGATATGATACACATTATGAATGAAGATGTCTTTTTGATATAATGTCTTCTTTTCGTTGGGGATAGATACCCAGTACTGGGATTGCTGAATTGAATGACAGGTCTACTTTTAGTTCTTTGAAGAAATACCCATAGTGTTTTCCTATATAATTTCTTTAAAGTATTTAAAATATTCTTTATTTTTAGAGAATGTGTGTGTATATATATATATATGCGTATATATATATATACGCATATATATAACAAATTCTTATTTTTTTAAAGCTTTTTTTAGGAAATCAGAAAAATACCATACATTTCTAAGGAAGTACTACAAGAAAAGAGAGATAAAGGTATAGTATTTATGTTTTGTTTTGTTTGTTTGTTTTGTTGAGACAAAGCCTTACTCTATTGCTGGGCTGGAGTACATTGTCACAGCTCACTACAGCCTCCAACTCCCAGGGGTTAAGTTAACTCCACATGCCTCAGCCTCCCAAGTAGCTGGGATTCCAGGCATGCACCCTGGAATAATTTTTCTAGTTATTGTAAAGACAGGGTCTCACTATTGCACAGTCTGGTTTCATACTCCTGGGCTCAAGCAATCCTCTCCCTTCTGACTCCCAAATTCCTTGGATTCCAGTCAGGTGTGAGCCACTGCACCTAGCTAGTATTTATGGTTTTATTATCCTTTAAAAATGGTTTCACAGAAAATATAACACTATAATTCTATAGACATGCTCAGATAACATTTTTAAAAATCTCCTTTTAGTTTTTTGCCATCCATCATCTATCAATGTTTTTAAAACAGTTGGACTCCTTTTTATACTATATATTAGAGTGCTACATCTTCACATGACTATAAGTTATTTGAAGACTTATTTTAATGTATACATGTTCTATCTCTTGGTGATTTAATAATTTATAAAATCTTATGCATGGTAATCCAGGTCCCATATCAGTTTTCTTCCTTTAGAAAAATGTTAACAATTCTTTTTGATGATTATTAAATTACTTTGTCAATTTTTCAGAGGTCTCTTTGAGATTTTGATTAAAATTATAATAGGCTTTTGAATTAGTTTTAAATACTTAGTGCTTTTCACAAATACATTTTAAAATTATACAATGTTAAATATTGTACTTTAAATATTTTTAAGTACTACCACTAGCCTAGTCACCTCATTTAATGCTACTTTTTAAAAATTTAAAGTAACTTTTGTTTTTTCTTCCTCATTATGACTAAGGTAGTCATATTAGAGAATTAAAAATAGATTAGTATTACCAAGGGCTTTCCATTCTGTCCCCATTTGGGTACCTTTGATTTCCTTCTCTTGTCTGATTGCTGTGGCTAAAACTTCTAGCATTATGTTAAATAGAAGTGGTTACAGTGGATATACTTGTCTTGTTACACTTCTTAGGAAGAAGCTTTGAACTTTTCTCCATTCAGTATGTTATCAGCTGTGGATTTGCCTTATATGGATTTTATTATATTGAGGCATGTTCCTTCTATGTCTAGTTTACTGAGGGTTTTTATCATGAAGTCATGGTAGATTTTATCAGATGCTTTTTTTTTTGCATCTATTGAGATAATCATAATCATTTGTTTTTATTTATCTTCGTGTGGTGAATCTCATTTATTTGCATATGTTCAACTATTCTTGCATATTCTTGCAGGGATAAAACCCACTTGATTGTGGTGAAGTTTTTTTGATGTGTAGATTTATTTCTATTAGTATTTGGTAAGGATTTTTGTGTATCTATTCATGAGTGATACTGGTCTGTAGTTTTCTTTTTTTGTTGTGTCCGTTCCTAATAGAATAAGTGAGGGAGGAAGGATTCCCTCCTTCCTGATGTTATGAAACAGATTCAGGGTGGTGCCTGTGGCTCAGTCAGTAAGGCGCTGGCCCCATATACCAAGGGTGGCAGGTTCAAACCCAGCACCAGACAAACTGCAACAAAAAAATAGCTGGGCGTTGTGGCAAGTGCCTATAGTCCCAGCTACTCAGGAGGCTTTGGCAAGAGAATTGCCTAAGCTCAGGAGTTGTGTGACGCCGCAGCACTCTACTCAGGGCCATAAAGTGAGACTCTGTCTCTACAAAAACCAAAACCAAACAAAAAAACAAACAAATAAACAAACAGTTTTAGTAAGATCAATGTCCATCATTCTTTATAAGACAGAATTCAGCTGTGAATCTATCTGGTGATCCTGGGCTTTCTTCCTATTTTTGAGAGGAGGGGGTTATTACTTTTTCAGTCTTGCTACTTATTATTGGTATGTTCAGGATTTCTATTTCTTCCTCATTCAAATTTAGGAGGTTGTGTGTTTCAAAAAAATGTATCCATTTTTTCTAAATTTTCTAATTTGTGAACATTCAAATTAGAGGTTTTCATAGTAGTTTTGGATGGTATTTTGTATTTATGTGGTATCAGTTGTGATGTTTCTTTTTTAATTTCTCACTGAGCTCATGTGGATCCTTTCTCTCTATCCTTGGTCAATTTAGCTAGAGGCCTATTGGTTTTGCTTTTCTTTTCATAGAACTTTTCGTTTTGTTGACACTTTGTATTGGTTTATCGCTTTCCATTTCATTTAATTCTGCTCTGATCTTTGCTATTTATTTTCTTTTGCTAGCTTTGTGTTTAGTTTGTTCTTATTCTTTTTTCTAGTACTTTATATTATGATACTAGGTTGTTTGTGTTCTTTTCTACCTTGTTAATGTAGGCATTTAATCCTATAAACTTTCTTAGCAGTGTTTTTTATGTATCACACAGATTGTGTAGCTTCTGTTGTTTTGGTCATTCAATTACAAAAATGTAATAGATAATCTTCAAAATGGGAAAAGATATTTGCATGTTATGAATCTGACAAAAAGTTCATAACTATAATCTGCCCAGAATTCAAATTACTCAACAACAACAAAAAAGACCAAACAATGCCATCTGTCACTGGTCAAAAGACATGTCTTTGTAATACTGGTAGAATTCAGTCTTCTGAAGAAGACAGAAAAATGCCTAACAAATACATGAAAAAATGTTCATCATCCCTAATTATCAGACAAACACAAATCAAAACCACCCTGAGATATCACGTGACCCCAGTGAGAATAGCCCACACGGATGTGGAGAGAGAGAAACACTTTTATACTGTTGGTGGGACTGCAAACTAATAGTGCCCTTTGGAAGAGAAGAAGAAGTATGGAGAATCCAAAATAGATCTCCCATTTGATCCCACAATTTCATTACTAGACAACTACCCAGTATAAAAACTTCATTTTTTATCACACTTAATTTACAATTGCCAAGATGTGGAAGTGCCCATCAAACCAGGAATGGATTAACAAACTGTGGTATATGTATACCATGGAATAATATTCAGCCATAAAAAAGACAGAGACTTTAAATCTTTTGTATTGAACTGGATGGAGCTGAAGCACATTCTTTTTAGTAAAGTATCACAAGAATGGAAAAGCAAGATCCAATGTACTCAATACTAATATGAAGCCAGTAGATGATCTAATTCATCCCCACATAAGAGAAAAACTCAATTCAATTCAAGTTGGGGACAGGGGGAATGAGGGAGGGAAAAGGGAGGTGGGAAGGGGATGGGTGTGTTCCCAAATAATGGTCACAATGTAAAGGTATATGGCACGCCTCTTGGGGGTCGGACACAACTATAAGAGGGACTCTACCTAATAAATGTAAACATTGTAACCTAGTTGCTTGAACCCTCCCATTAACCTCAAATTAAAAAAAAAAAAATCAATTTTACTTCAAATTTGATTTTGTCATTGGTTCAAGGATCGTTAAGTAGCAGGTTGTTTAATTTCCATGTTTATGTAGTATTAAGAGTTCTCTTTGAAAATTATTTCTAGTTTATTTTACTGTGGTCTGAGAAGATACATGATGTGATTTTGATATTTCTAAAGTTGTTGATACTTGTTTTGTGGACTAATATATGACCTATTTTGGAAAATGTTCCATGTGCTCATGAGAAAAAGATATGTTATATAGTTTGGGGGTAGAATGATCTTTAACTGTGCAGTACATTTTCTTTAGAGTTTTGCTTATGTTGATTTTTTGTCTTAATGATATATCTAGTTATCAGTGGAATGATATATCTAGTTGTCAGTGGAATGCTAATATCCCCAGCTCTTACTATTTTTCTTTTTATTTCTTTCCTTACTCCAGGTGCATTTGCTTTATGAATCTGAAAGTTCCTGTGTTAGCTATATAGCAAGAGGGTGCCCAAAAGGTATGTGCAATTTGAGGAAGAAAAAGCTAGATTTAAATTATAATACTCAATATAACTGATAACACAAGATGAATACATGTCACATTGAGCACCTCTTATAATTGCAGAAGTCAAACAGACTTGAGTATTACAAATTTAATATAGTTTTTTCCCTTTCTTAAAATTTATATACATTTTTTTGGCACCCTTTGTATATTTAGGATTATTACATTCTCTTGTTGACTTGATCTTTTTATCATTATATAATAACTAGCTATACTTTATTACTATTGTTGATTTAAAGTATATTTTATCTGATATAGAATAACTACTCCTGTTTGCTTTTGGTTTCTGTTTGTTCCATACAAACAGAAACCTTTATTCTAAGTCTATGCAAATCTTTATGAGTTGAACAGTTTTTTTTGAAGATAGCATATGTTGCAGTTGTTAGTTTTAGTCCATTCTGCCAATGTATATGTTTTATGTAAGGACCATTCTGGTTCAATGTTAATACTGATATGTGAGATACTGTCCCAGTAATCATGTTCATTGCTACCTAGTGGCTTTATTTTCACCTTGTGTTACTGTTTATAAGAGCTGCAAATTTTTCACACTGGTAGATATCAATTGTTCTGCTCAATATGTAAAGCACTTTTAAGGATTTCTTGTAGAATTATGGTAAAGACTATTTCTCTTTCATTTGTGACACTTAGTGTTTGCAAGATATAAAACTCTTAGCTGACAGCTATTCTGTTTAAGAAGACTAAAGATAGGCCCAGCACCTGTGGCTCAATGGGCTAAGGCGCCAGCCATGTACACCTGACCTGGTGGGTTCAAATCCAGCCCAGGCCTGCCAATCAACAATGATGGCTGCAACCAAAAAATGGGCAGGTGTTGTGGCAGGTGCCTGTAGTCCCAGCTACCTAGGAGGCAGAGGCAAGAGACTTGCTTGAGCCCAGGAATTGGAGATTGCTGTGAGCTGTGATGTCACAGCACTCTATCCAGGGTGACAGCTTGAGGCTCTGTCTCAAAAAAAAAAAAAAAAAAAAGACTAAAGATAGGACTTTGTTTCCTTTGGGTTTATAAAACTTCCTCTGAGAATTTTGCTCTTAATCTTTTATTGGTTTTCATTGTAAACTATGTGTTTCTTTTGTCATACAGATTGTAGGATTTTCTCCTTCAGATTGCCTTTGATCAGTCTGATGACTACATACCTTGGAGACATTCTGTTTGCAATGAATCTTCCAGGGGTTTAATGACCTTCTGATATGTGGATGTCTAAATGTCTAGCAAGACCAAGGAAGTTTTCCTCCATTATTTCAAGTAGGTTGTCCGTGCTTTTTGCTATTTCTTCTCCTTAAGGACATCTATAATTCCTATGTTTGGTTATCTTATACAGACAGTCCTTGGATTCTTGAAGACTTTGTTTATTCTTTTTGATTATTCTTTTCTTTTAATTGTTATTTTTCTTTTTTTTCTTCTTGATTCTTATTTCTTCATTTTTGACCATAAAGTCTTACCTTCAATCTCAGAAATTCTGTCTTTTTCTTAGTCTAGTGTTGTTAAAACTTTCCACTGTATTCTGTTCTTCCCTAAATGATTCATTTCCAGAAATTCTATTTTTTAAACTGTATATATATCTCTTCATTGAATTTTTCATTCATGAGTGAAATTCATGATTTTTTTTGTTTCCTTTGTGTTGGTTTTTAATTTTCTCGTAGATCCCATTGAGCTTACTTGGGATTCATATTTTGAATTCCATATTCAACAATTCAAAATTTTCTTTTTGGTTACAGTCCATTACTGGGGAGCTATAGTGAACATTTTAGGGTGCTGAAATTGGTTTTTCATATTGCCAGATTCTTATGCTAGTTCCTTCTCATCTGGAATCTCTCCCCTCATCTCAGACCATATTACTTTTCAGTTTACCCATTCTTCTCTCCCAGGAACTCTCCTCAGTGTGAGTAATCTCAAGTTCCTAGTCCCCCAGATGGCATGCTTGAGTCCTGGGCATACTAGACCAAGAGTGAGCTGGAATTTTTGCTCTCAATACTTGCTAGGTTCAGGTACTGGCTGTTATAGTGAGGGGTAGGGTGCTTTCCTGCTTCAAAAGAATGCTGAGGCAGGAGAAGGGTGGATGCACTGTCAGCCTGTGACAGGAGGGACAGGCCTCTCTTAACAAGATTGCAGAGGTGGCAACTATGGGACACACACGTCACTCATACTGCCTTCTCTTGGCAATGGCAATAATCTCTGCCCTTTGGAGACACAAAGGTGTCCAGATTCCCAGCCCCCACTTTGGCTCAGTTGCAACAGAGCTGGTGGAAGCAGCTTAACCCACTATATATAGGTTTAGCAGACTGGCTGTGCAGTGTGGTTGAAATGCTCTAGCAGTGGAGATCTGGACTTGCCTCCATGAATAGTGAATCCTTGCATAAGAGATAGACAACTTGCCGTTCAGAAAGAGGACTGCTAGCCCTGCCCTCCCTCAGTAGAAGCAATATCTTTGTCCTTGGGGCACATGAAAGAACCCACTGCTTCTTTTTAGTGGGAAGAGAGAGAGCCCAAGTTCCGTGGAAGGCTGAGCATGATAGGTGCTCTGTCAGAGGTGTAGCATCTACTCTCAGGTATCCTGACTTACTAATCTGTAGAACACTTGCTAGTCCCAAGTGCCTCTGTGTCAGTGTGCAGGGGAGAGGAAGAGGAGGAGACAGCTTCAGATGATGAGGAGTGTCTGTACCAGAAAGGGCACAGACAACTTTGGATCATGACCCAGGGGCTCTCTGTTGCAGGAGAGTGTGCATTCAACCTTTGTCTGTCCTAAAAAAATATTCATGGAACATCCCAGTCCCCTTGAGACTGCTTACCTTACACATTAGAACTCTGGGGACATTGTTACTCTCTTGTTTACTCATTCCTTTGAGTAATTGTCACAGTCCAAGTGGGTAGTAGGGAATGTTCTTGTGGGATCCAGTGGCATGGAGATAGATTATGATTTCCCTAGCTTGACAGAAGTACTCTGCATGTGTGTAGTGACCCACAGTCTCAGTTATAGGGTCCAGACTCAATTCAGATCCATGGTGAGGGGAAATAACCCTACATGGACCTGTAGCCCAGTGCTCTGTTCCCAAGAATCTCTAAGTTCACCAATGGCAGTGCCTGGATTTGTCAAGGCAGCAGGGCTCTCTGACAGATCAGGAACTGGAGACCACCACAGATGTGAGGAGAGTAAACACTCCCACCTACGCTTTCCACCAGGCTCCCAATCCTTTGAAGGTTGGTCTCTGCCAAAGTTTTCTCCTCTGCCTTGTTCTGCTTCACCACTTCTTCCATGGGATCTCCAATAAGGGTAGGTTCTGGCTCTGGTCCTTCAGTATTTCACCTTATTCTATTTGGGATGATCTGTTGACTGATGCCACTAGTCAGCCATTTTCCCTTCCTCCCTTTCTTCCAGGAATTGTTTTTCTGTTCTTAGTCTATTTCACTGGGTATCATGTCTTCCTGGCTCATCCATGTTTTCCCAAATGACAGGATTTCCTTCTTTTTAAAAGGTGAATAACATTCTATTATGAGTATAAATGTGTATGTGTGTATACACTTCACATTTTCCTTTTCTGTTTATATGTTGATAAATACTTAGGTAAATTCTATATCTTGAGCATTGTGAATAACACTGCAATGAAGATGAAAATGCAGTGCAGCTTTCTCTTTCATGTACTGATTTCCTTTCCTTTGGCTATACCTGAGAAGTGGGAATGCTGGATTATATGATAGTTTTAATTTTAATTTTTTGATAAATCATCATACTGTTTTTCATAATTGCTATATTAATTGACATTCGCATCAGCATGGTACAAGGTTTCCCATTTTGCAACATTTTTGTAAATACTCGGTGTTTTTTGTTCTTTTGATGATATGCTTTCTAAGAGATGTGAAGTGATAGCTCATTGTGGCTTCAATTTGCATTTCCTTGTTTGTTAGTGATCTAAGCAGATAAACAGCCTCAGGACTAAATTATTCAGGAAGAGAGGGGAATATAAAGAAAGATAAAGAAAAGAAATGAATGGAATGGGAAGGGAAAGGAAATCAAAACATAAATATCGCAAATACAAATATAAGATTATTTTTTAACATAAGAAAATAAAAGCAAAACAAAAACCAGTCAACATAATTAAAGGTTTATAAGTAAGAAAACACTTTCCACAATGGTGGAAGACTTGCTTAGGATGAAATTCTTTAATAGAATTTGGGTAAAACATACTAGGATTTAGGTAAAAGGAAAGAAATCTGAAGTCTTTAGATCAGAAATTTCAAACTTGCTTTGGTCTATTCTATCTCCTTTAAGCTTCTTTTAATAGCATTCTAAACATATGTGTCCTTATTTATTAACAGTGTGTGCTAATAATAATAGAGACTTAAATAGTTTTCAATAGTAGGAAACTTTTCTAGAGACATCTAGTCTTTCTGGTCTTTTGGGGGGAAAAAAAGTAGATAAATAATTGTCCTCTCCCAAATCTTGCAAATGTTATGTTTTAAATAATACCCATAAGCACCTGGAGAAGTTTTCCAGCATTGAAATCAGGAAAATTGTGCCAAAAATTAAAAAGATCTCAGAAGAAAAAGATAAGATTATAAGATAAAATTCCTAAAGCCAAACATCACCAATTGAGAATGACAACTTCTTTTGAAAAACAGTTTTTATGGATCATGTGGTGTTTTTAGGGGAAAATGACAGGATAGCAAGAAACTAAAAGAAATTTGAAAAGATTTTACAATATGGACAAACTTTTATGAAAATATTTCCTTTATGTCATACTTGAGATATCACAATCATTGATCCCAAGATATTGAAATCGAAGTGTATCATGAGATGAATAAAGTATCCTGAAATTCTACAAGCCTCATGAGACTGTCTTCTCTACATTATTAAGGTAATAATTGCATTGGTGTTCCAAAGCCATTAACGCAAACAAGGTGATATTTAGACATCTTTAACCGGATACCTCTTGAATAGAATATCCTCTGATAAATTTTGTAAATTTTATAGCCAGACCTAGAGAAGGTAAATAGGAGTCAACTAGCAGCTAATAGGAGGATGAGTGGTCAGACAAAAATGTCAATGCCAGAGAGGAAATCACCACTACTGGGATTTAAATATCCAGAGTCCAGAGTGATTATATTAATTCAAAGAAGTAAGCTGATCCAAATTCCAAAAGAACAAAATAATTGACTAGAAATTTCATTTTTCTGCAGAGCTCAGTTCTACTTTATGTCACTGTGGTTTTTAGTGATAATTCTGCAAAAACATTTGTCTTATTTAAATAAGGGCAGTGAAGTAAGAATTGGACATATATTTGCTATACTGACTTTAATTATAGCAGTTAATTTTGGCAGTGGCAGAAACACGAATTATATTATTAGCACAAAACTGAAGATAGAGAAGGGAAAATAGACAGAAAAAAGAGCTCTTCTAAAGTTTGAAGAGGATTTTGCTTATTGAACACACGGTTAGGTCTTCATACATGTGTCAAAGTTCAAGAAGTATAACTAGTGTAAAAAGAAGAAGTTATCTTTTATTTCCCTTATCTTAGCTTTGACATAAAAAGAAATTTAAATGAATAAATGAATGAATGAATGAATATATAAATAAATAAACAAATAAATAAAACAAGCTAATCCCTAAAAAAGAAAAGGGAATCGAAACAATTATTATCTCTAAAATAAAGTACCTTTGATCCTCTAAGAAAACTCTACCAAGCCTGTTAACAAAAACTTATACCAATGAACTAAGAGAATATGAATGAAACATCATAACATCACATTGAAGCAACAATATACATGCATAAGTTAAGATGTAAATATCAAGGAAGATCAAATGTAATATATAGATAAAGAAGAAATTAGAATTAATTCATCAGTAACTGAAAGATTAAAAAGGACTTTTTAAAGTGTGACAGTATAGGAAAATAGGGTAGAAGTATTAGGATGATACAAATTCCATTAGGATAGGAATTTTTGTCTGTCTTCATTCTTGTTATCTCCTATGCCTAGAAAAATATCTAGCAAAGAATAGGTAGTGAATCAAAATCATTAAAAGAATGAATGAATGAGTAGGATAAGAGAGTTGTCCATGATGTAATAGTAGAAAAGGGGATATTATTAATATAAAATATAAAAGTATTTTTATAAAAATAGAAACAGAATGGGGATAGAGTAAAGGTGGAGCAGCACAAAGAGCATTTGGGAACTGAACAATAGAGAATTGAAAGCATAAAAATAATTAAAGGTAAAAAGGTACATAGAAATATGACAAGAAATAGGAAGAGGGGAAAGAGGAATAGAAGGCATAAAATATTAAAATTATAAAAAAAGGTGCAGAAACTGGCAAAAGTGGAGGACATTTTTATGACATAACAAAGTACAAGGTGACAGAGGCAATTACTAACATGTAGGTGGCAGGTTCTGATCTAATAACAGTTAATAGCAGAGCTGGGATTTGATCATAGGCCATCTGACCCCAGACCCTCTGTTTTTAATCACTATACTATGTACTATTATGAAGACAAATACCTCTACTTTAATATTTTAGAAGTAAATATGAAAATAAAATAGGCATTCCAAGAAGCATAAGAAGTTTAGAATTTACTTTTTTAAAAAAAACGTAAACCTCACTCTGACGCCATGTCGCTCACTGCTATCTCAAACTCCTAGGCTCCAGTGATCCTCCTGCCTTAGTATCCCGGGTAGCTGGGACTATGGGTATGCATACCACAATGCTTAGCTAATTTTTCTATTTTTAGTAGAGACAGGGTCTTGCTCTTGCTCAGGCTGGTTTTGAACTCCTGAGCTCAAGGGATCCTCCTACTTTGGATTCCAGAGCGCTAGGATTATAGGCATGAGACACTGCACCCTGCCTAGAATTTCCTTTTCCTTTTGTTTTATTCATTTATTTGTATATAATATGCCACATTTATAAAACAAAGACAGCTCCATGATGGATCTTTGCCTATTTTTATTCACTGTTATATCCTAAGCATCTATGTGCCTGGGACATGGTAAGTATTCAAAAATATTTCTTAAATACATTTTTGGCAATTATTATTTTGTTACCATTTGTCATTGCCCATAAGACAAATATTTTGTCCAGCAAAGAAAAAAGTAAACATTGAGTCATTTTATTTCTGGATATTTTCAAGTATCCAGTAGTTTATGTATAGACATAGTTAAGCCTTAAAAAATAACTAGAGAATCTGAGCATTTGATTGGGAAATCTAAACAATAAGAAAAAATTTACAGATAAATGAATAGCAATACTTCAAATACTCATGAATAGCAATATGGTAAAAATAGATATTGTGTCTTATGAAATCCTATCTGATTAAACATGGAAGGCTATAAATAAAATCTTTGCATAAAAATACAAATATGCCTTTTGCATAAAAGGATGGTATGATGGACATGCCATTAATAAGCCATGCACTTTGTCTTGACTTTGTCTTTAGTGAAGGACTAGCATAAATCTATTATTGATTTAATTAATATAATTCTCAATTTAAACAAAAAGATTATGCATTATCCACTTTAAATAATTAAAAATTTTCATTTGAAATCATAGGTCTTCAAACATGTATCATGGTATATTCCAAATGTCTCCATTATTTTCTGAATTAGGCTTAATTTTAACTATAATCATTTTTCCTTAGCAACAAAGAGATCTAAAACATTGTCATTGGGCTGCCATACATTTCTAATATTTAAATCAAAAGAGGTACAAAAAGCTTGCCTTTAAAGTGCTTCGAAATATTCGGCTCTTCTACAGTGATTGAAACAAACATTTATAAACTAGCAATGTTTTCATCCAAAAGGAATGCAATTTTTCCCAAAACACTAGAGGGAAAAAACTTAAACAAAAATAAGAACAGACTCGGCTCAGCACCCATAGCAGAATGGTTATGGTGCCAGCCACATATACCGAGGCTGGCAGGCTTGAATCTGGCCGAGGCCAGCTAAATAACAATGACAACTGCAACAAAAATTAGCCAGGTGTTGTGGCAGGTGCCTGTAGTCCCACCTATTTGGGAGGCTGAGGCAAGACAATCGCTTAAGCCCAAGAGTTTGAGGTTGCTGTGAGCTGTGATGCCACCACACTCTACTGAGGGTGACATTAAAGAGACTCTGTCTCAAAGCAAAAACAGACTCAAGGAAAAGCTCTTTACCAAGTCAAATAACTTCAGACAAAGTCAGTAGGTATACAAGACAATGCAAACTGAGTTGTTCAATATGAAAACATACTTGAACAGTCAAATATATTAATACAACATCTCTGTAAATTGCCTGTGAATCTTAGCTATGGTACAAGGATAAATGAGGTAAGTGAGCATAATTGTTAGATGTTCTTGAAAGTGTAAATACATAATACAAAATTTTATGTTAGGTAAAGTATATATAAAAATGACTATACAGGGCTAGTTTTTTTGTGTGTGTGTGTGGAGACAGAGTCTCACTCTATTACCCTCAGTAGAGTGCTGTGGAGTCACAGCTCACAGCAACCTCCAGCTCTTGGGCTTAAGTGATTCTCTTGCCTCAGCTTCCCAAGTAGCTGGGACTACAGGCACCCTCCACAGCGCCCAGCTAATTTTTCATGCAGTTCGTCCCGCGCAGGGTTTGAACCCCCCATCCTCGGTATATGGAGCTGGTGCCCTACTCACTGAGCCACAGGCGCCGCCCCAGGGCTAGATTTTTTAAAGTATGAAAAAAGAATTTTGAGAAGAAAGAATAGTTACAACATAAAGCCTCATAAAAGGAGATAAACATTTATAATTAATTAATTTATAATAATTTCCACATTTAAACATACTTTTTGAATTTCCATTCTTAAACTCTGTTTCTATTCTTTCATATATCCATAATTAGTATTTTTAAAAGATGTATTGGCATGTAAATAGAAGGTGTTACTCACCCAGTTTTGAAACTTCAAGAATTCTTCAATGCTTTCTGGAGGTTCTGGTATTTTCTAATGATGTAAAATCAATATTGTTTATTGACATAAATTCAGATTGTTCATAATGCTTATATATAGTTTACTTAAATAAAAAATAATACTCTATTAAGTTATCATTTTTAGAGCTGTAAGATATCATAAAATGTTCACTTTTATAAAGTCCCTGCACTTCGAAAAGGGACACAGATAAATGTTTAGATTTGGAGCCTCCAAGTTTGTTGAAAGGCTCCTCTCTTATATATTGCTCCTAGAGTAAAACTCCATATGAATCTTACTGAATGTCTTTATTTACTTATTTATTTTTTTTTTTTTGAGACAAAGTCTCACTATGTTGCCCTGGGTAGAGTTCTGTGGTGTCACAGCTCACAGCAACCTCAAACTCTTGGGCTTAAGCAATTTTCTTGCCTCAGCCTCCCAAGTAGCTGGGACTACAGGTGCCTACCACAGTGCAGCTATTTTTTGGTTGTAGTTGTCATTTTTGTTTGGCAGGCCGGGGCTGTATTCAAACCTGCCAGCTCTGGTGTATGTGGCTGATGCCCTCTTGCTGAGCTACAGGCACTGAGCCTGAATGTCCTAACTTAAACTTCGTATAAGAGTTCTAAGACATTCAGGCTTGTATAGATGATGTTTACAATAAATTCAGACCCCAAAATATTATATAACAATACGTTATTCCTGCTGATAAAGTATTTTTAAAAGCCATACTTAGTGACATGGTGAAAATAATTAAAAATATTTGGATGTTTCAGTCTAATAATTAATAACCAATTTTTATTAGTGGTTTCTTTGTGATCTGAAAATGCGTTCAACATTAGGCAAATTAATTTTAATTGAGACTAGTACTTTGCTCCTATATTCTTTAGAGACTTTGCACACATTCTTCCTAATATTTACAATACTCCTTGTTCCAAACCTTCTCCTTCCAACCCCTTCTTATTCTATTTAGCTCTTATTTAAAATACCAAGATAAAAGTTAGTTTTTGTAGAAGGCTTCCTTATTCCCCCCAAATTTTCTCGTGGTACATAGAGCAGATTATCTCCATGAGGATAGACAGTATGGTATAATCATGGATGAATTTTCTAAATTTCATAGAGTAGCTGGTCTGTAGTTAATACATAACCAATACTTGCAGTGTGCATAAATTAATGAATAAATAAGTAGATGAATGTGTCAGAATGTGTAGGTGTTTGAAAGATAATGAAAAATTCCTGGAGAATGAAAATTCAGTGATCAAAATGCAAAAAATAGAGGAATACAGAAATCTAATACATGGATACATGGTGACACCACTGAAAAGATAACATTACATTTTAATTTCAAAATATATTTTTCATATTAATATATAAAAGGATAAAGATAACAAAATCATAAGGCCACATTTTGTAAAAATAATTGTATATTTGAGCTTAAAGAGAATACTTCATTCTCTTAATATAACTTAAAATATATAATGAATAGAAGTAATACGAATATATAACCAATAATGTAATAATAATAAGATAAAGGGTATGTGTGACAATTCTTATAGGAAATGAGAGCTTACACAGAAGCAAAGGTTGCCAAGAAAATTTATAGAAAACATAGAGCTCCAGGGCTAGTCAGATTGAGTAGGGTGAGAGAGATGAGAAATGGTATGCACAAAAGGCTTAAAGAAAGAAAAATGTTTATGATTAATATATTCAGGGATTTTAAGTATAGCAGTTTGGTGAAAAGAAACCAGCAATATTTTTTAAATGTACAGAATATAAAGGAACTTAATGAAAACAAGGTAAGGGTTGACTTTTGTTTTGTAAAGGCTGTTGAACCACTTCTAGTACAAAGCACTAAAAACTATACCATTTAAATTAAAGGGAATTAGAAAAATGAATTAAGGAGTTGAAACCTGCATAGGAAAGTTCTAGCTAATTTCAGTATAAAATGCCAAAGTTTTTTCAGGATAAAGTTAAAAAGAGGTGAAGTATAAATTAAACAAATATCTATTTTGATTAGGGTATAGATGGAAAACAACTATGCTTTCATGATAACATCAAGAAAGACCCTAAAAAAATAAAAATCACATATTTTTATAGGATCAGTCAAAAGTGGTAGATGCCAATAAGCAAAACCAGTTACATAATTTGAGAAAATTCATAGTCTCTCTTGCAAAAATTATTAAAAATTTCAAAATGATGACTTCAGAGCATTAAATCAAGTACAGGGTCCTTCTCAGCATGGGGTCCTGTGCAACTGCAGAAGTAGCAAGCCCATGAAGCAAGTGCCGCTTGGAGTCTTTGATTATCTGAAACTCACAGAAACGTGTCCTTTATAAGTGAGGATAAAGCCGTGGCAGCTCCCTTACCTGGAAGCCAAATCTTCTGTTAATCTGTTGACGCTTCCCTTGGCCTGACATGGTACAACAACTTTGCAGAGATGAAGAAAAATCAGCTGGACCTTAGATGTCAGTTGGGGGACCAAATTGGAGTCTGAAAGATACCTAAATGCAAAAACAAATGACTCCGTCAAACAATCCCTCTCCCTTACCTCCAAACCTCACTTCAGAATTTTGCCAAAAAAAGGAGCAAGAAAGGGATTGGAAAGAGAGTATTCAATCAATACATTCTCCTTTACTAGGTATTTACCCAGAATACCAAAAATCACACCATAATAAAGATATCTGTACCAGAATGTTCATTGCAGCCCAATTCATAATTGCTAAGTCATGGAAGAAGCCCAAGTGCCCATCAACCCACGAATGGATTAATAAACTGTGGTGCATGTATACCATGGAATACTATGCAGCCTTAAAGAAAGATGGAGACTGGCTCAGTGCCTGTGGCTCAACGGGCATAAGGAAAATTGTGAAACATTGAGGAAAGAAATTGCAGAGGATGTAAACCTATGGGAAAATACACCATACCCATGGAGCAGCAGAATTGACATTGTTAAAATGACTCTACTACCCAAAGTGATTTATAGATTTAATGCAATTCCAATGAAAATACCAAAGCCATTTTATGCAGAACTAGAAAGATAGTTCAATGCTTCTGGTATTGAACCAGAAAAGAATGCAAATAGTAAATGCAGCCTATGTAATGAGAACAAAATGGGAGGTATCACCTTTTCAGACTGCAAGCTGTACTACAAGCCTATAGCAACCAAAATAGCATGGTACTGGCACAAAAACAGTGACATAGACCTATGGATCAGAACAGTAAGCCAAAGATGAAATCACCCTCATATTCTCATCTGAATTTTGATAAAACAGATGAAAACATATCCTGGAGAAGAGAATCCCTCTATAAAAAATTGTTCTGGGAAAACAGAATAGCCACATGTAAAAGACTGAAATAGAATATGCACCTTTCACTGCTATTGAAAATTAATTCACAATGGGTAAAAGATTTAAATCTAAGGCAGGAAACTATAAGAATCCTAGAGGAAAATGTTGGAAAAACTCTCATAGATATTAGCTTAGGCAAAGAATTCATGAAGAAGACCACCCAAACAATCACAGACTGCAACAACAAAAATAAATAATGGGACCAGGTCAAATTAGAAAACTTCTAAAAAGCCAAGGACACAACCAAAGAGCAAATAGATAATTCACAGAATGAGAAAAAATGTTTGCATGTTATGCACCTGAAAAAGGACTGATAACCAGAACATACTAAGGACTCCAGTAAATCAGTAAGAGATGACCATCCAACTCCATTAAAAAGTAGGCAAAAAACATGAACAAAAATTGTTCAAACGAAGATGTACTTACTCATGGCAAAATAAACTCATGAAAAAATGCTCAAATTCTCTAATCATTAGGGAAATGCAAATCAAAACCACAATGAGATATTGTCTGATTCTAATGATAATGGCTAGTACTAAAAAGTTCCAAAACAAGAGATTCTGGCATGGATGCAGAGAAAAAGGAACTTTTATACACTGTGTAGGACTGAAAACTGGTACAAACACTATGAAAAATTGTAGGGAGATACCTCAAAAAATTTAAAATAGACCTACCATTCAACCTAGCAATCCCACTGCTGGGTATATGCCCAAAGGAAGAAAGGTCATTTTATGAAAGGACATTTGTACATGAGTGTTTACAGCAGCACAGTTCACAATTACAACTTGAGTGCCCACCAATATATGAATGGATTAATAAAATGTGGTATATGCAAACTATAGAGTATTATTCAGCTATAAAGAAAAATGGTGATCTACTATCTTTTGTGACAACCAGGATGGAAGTGAAGACCATTTTTTTAAGTGAAAATTCACAGGAATGGAGAAACAAATAAATGCAATCAAGACCATGTTGGAACTGATCAATCAACTGATCACATAAGTGTACATATGGCAGTAAATCTCAATGACAATCAAGCTGGGAGTTAATGTAGAGGGGTCAGAAAATTCACACCAGTTGGGTATGGTGCACCCTGCCTGGGTAGGGCATGCTTATAACTTTCACTCAATTTGTACAAAAAACAAAGTATGTAAGTAAAACATGTTTACCATCTAATATTATGAAATAAAAAAAAAATGAATTGTTGAAAGGAAAAAAAACTCCAGAAGTGAAATAAGATTCAGTAAACTTGCATATCAATACATCTATATACATTTTTAATTTGAATTCATAATTTGAAAACTTTCCCCAAAGAAATTCTAGGCACTGCTGGCTATAGGAGAAAAAAACAAAACAATTTAATAGAAATTTTCAGAAATAGACAAGGAGGAACACTTCTTAAATCACTTTATGAAGCCAGTATAATTTTGATAACCAAATATTACAAAAAAAAAAAATTAAAGATCAAAGATATTTCAAGAACACAGATACAGGGTGGCTGTGGTGGCATGCACCTGTAATCCTAGCACTCTCAGTGGCTAAGGTGGGTAAATTGCCTGAGCTCAGGAGTTCAAGAACAGCCTGACCAGGGGTTTATCTCTTCTGTGAGGAGCCTGCCCCCGCCACTGAGACTGCTCGGAATCTCCTCCAGCAAAGATATCACAGTGGTAAAGTTACTGTGAGGTCTACTCCTTCCTTCCGGGAGCAGCACCTCCCCCTCACGCCTCTCTTCCCTGGCCTTTCTTCCCTGGCTCTGGCCCTAGGGAAGGAGAGGGGAGGAGGACAGGGTAGTGGGCAGGGAGACTACCGGAGGGGCCAAACCATCTGAATGACGGCATTTTCCTCCACCTGCAAATCTGTCCCTCAGAAGCACCATCTCTGGTGTCTGGGAACTGAAATAAAATCTGAAGCCCAAGTCTTTAAACTTCAGTCAGTCACTGGCCACAAGGAAGAAGGGGAGGGAAGTCTGGCACCCCTCCCTTTGGAAGTCATCTTCGGTTCACAGTAGCATACCCAATGCTTGACAAGCCTAAGGCCCAGCGGGCGAGACAAAGCCTTAACACAGGCCCGCAGGCCATCATTGGAATTCATGGAGCACTTGAGCTTTGGGTAAAGGTCCAGGGCCCAGGGAGCTTGCTTGTCATTAACAGATATCTTCATCTGAAATGAACACATTCCAAGCCTTTAGAATCTAGAGCTTTATGTTCATTCCCTTACCCGGAATCAAAGCAGCTTTAAGGCAGCTGTAACCTGTCAGCCCCCTCCCGCCTCCACTTTACAGAGGTCCTGCCTTTGCAAGTCAAACTCATGTATGCCTTCCCCGTATGGATTGATGATTTTATATGTCATTCCCCTCTCCCTGAAAGGTGCAAAGACAAGCTGTAACCCAACCATGGCGGGACCACTTGCGGGTCCCAGAACGAACCTCTCTAAATTATTTTGCAGAGTTTTGGGGTGCTTTTCCATTGACAAGTCAGTTATTGTCACATCCGTCAGTCCCAGAGCTTTTCCTTTTACACTTTGTCTTTTTCACTCACATTTTTGGATGGGATGGTGGTGGTGCGCACAGTTATCTCCATACACTATGAACTGGCATAAGCCAGGGTTAAATATATTTTACACCAGTGATGGGATAGCACTCAGTGCTGTTATCATAAGCAGGCCTCCCAGTATTACTTTTTTTTTTTTTTTTGGAAACAGAGTCTAACTTTATCACCCTCAGTAGAGTGCCGTGGCAGCAGCTCACAGCAACCTCCAATTCCTAGGCTTAGGCAATTCTGTCGCCTCAGCCTCTCGAGGAGCTGGGACTATAAGCACCTGCCACAACATCCTGGTATTTTTTTTGTTTTGCAGTTTGGCGGGGAGCCGGGTTCGAACTGCCACCCTTGGTATATGGGACCGGCCCCCTAGGCACTGAGCAACAGGCGCCGCCCCATTATTACTTTTTAAAGGTGCTTCGGCTTTCCACCTCAAGGGCAATACAATCCTTTAAAGAAATTCTTGTACTGAGGAACCAGGAGTTTTGGTTTGGGTGGTTTGGTTTGGTTTTAAATCATTTAACTGATCTTCAACCCTCACTATTGATCATCTCCCTCCCCCCTCAGTTCCTGCCCTCAAAATAGTCAATCTGTGTCAAAGATCTCACATACTTTGTTTATCCGTGAAGGTTTTCTGCTGACTGTATCTGTTAGATAATTGCACAACTTTGTATATCCGGACTATCCACTGAAAAGCTCAAACTTATGGCCCGCCCCCTATGGCTCTTGCACCAGAGCAGTAACACCTTATTGGCTGTTCTACCATCCCGACACCTCCCCTAACCAAGACTATATCAGATGCCCTTGTCTTTTGCTCTCT
>CAUYON010096191.1:0-18628 GCA_963573935.1 Arctocebus calabarensis
ACTTGCTACATGAACTGAATTTGTATTACAATTGGCATGTGTCCTCTAACCCTTTAATAACTTTTGAGGACCAAAACCAGAGTGGTAATATTCCTGCGACACTGATGGGACAGCTAAAATTTACAACAACAACAACAACAACAACAACAAAAAAAACATGTGAAACCACCATAAGAATAGATTATGAGCATTTAAAAATGCAAGATTTTTTTAAACATACATCTCCCTGCATAGGTTACAGATACAGATGAACCATGCATAGGGGCTTCATGGTTCAGTTTTGTCTGGACATAGCCACAGAAAAGTAGTGCCATCTCAGAATGCCAGTCTTGTCTGAACACTTACAAGAAAAGTCAAAATGCTTGGAAGGCTGGGCTTCCATTAGACATTAAACATCTCGGCTAATAAAGCACTTAGGCATTTAACTCTAAAGTGATATGAAATCTAGCAGAAAGATGAGAACATTTTCTCCTTTTTTGGCCCTGGAAATCAAATTATTTTTAATTTCATGATTCTATTCAATGCCAGGCACCAGCACACATTCAGTGCATCCAACCCCTGAACACAAGGTATCATTTCATTAATTTTTTACAGCTTTCTGTATCATAATGCTGTTGTAAGAAGAACACACTATTAAAATAAAGCAGAATAGTAATTCAAAGGTATATAAAGCACTCATTCCTTCTGTTACTATTTCATCATCACTGTAAATTTAAGGATAAAATGAACTTATTTACTATTAGAAGGGAATTACTTGAATTTATAGTTAGTCATGTGGCCATATAAAATCAGAGAAAAGGGATGGTGACACAAATTCCATATTAACTGTTACAAATTTGTGGTGACACAAATTCCATATTAACAGTTATTGTCTAAACCATCAGTGCACAGAAGAATGCTGGTCTCAGGCTGATGGTTTACTTGCTCAGCTGTGCTGATATAATTAGTACACAAAAAGTTATTACACATGTGCCTGTCTTGTATAGAACCTCAAGGCTCCTACAGAATACACCTTCTAGGTTACAGATGGAGTTTTATAATTTAGTAGAGATGAATTAGGGAGATAAACACCTCCTTAAAAACTTTGAGAGGCAAGGAAGAAGGCACTGATATTAAGACAAAGGGATTTGGCCTTAAGACAACAATGAGCTTCCACAGAAATGGATATAGAGTGAAATAAACGACCATCTTCAAAACTAGACCTTAAAAATTAGAACACCCAAGTCTAGCCACCCAGGAGAATGTTGCAGGAATGTGTGTCTGTTTAATGCTGAGGTATTAAGGAATCCTTTTAAAATGCAGCTGTCTCACACTAGGATAAGTTTATCATCCTGATTAACAATAACTGCAGTTCTGAAGGATAGAGGAGACTTAAATAGCAGGGATAATTTGATGAAGAAGGATGGTTCAGCAGAGGTCAACTGGTGCCAGCTGGTGGTGGCACAAGGACACTGGGAGAACAGAGAGAGTGAGAAACTTTTCCATGCTTCTGTTTTAAATGACCTAACACATCTTATGCTCTTAATCGCTGTATGGATTTTAAATTTAAAAAAAATCATTAATTGGTAATAAAACTGGACTTTGGAGTCAGGCAGCTGAGGGTTTATATTCTGACTGGTATTCTTGCAGCTAGGCAAGATGCTTTGCATCTTGTAGCCTCAATGTCCTCAATTATGAAACACAAAAATAAAACAAAAACTTATGCCCCATAAAGTTGTTACCGAGATGAAAAATGGATAGAGTATTTAACCCAGCACCCAAGAAGGATTTGACAAATTTTCACACTATGTTTTTTATTAAAACGTCACTATCAAAGTGAAAATGTTTTAATAGCATTATCTAATCACTGATCTATTTAGTCATTCAGTAAATATGAGGTATTAATTGAATGCCTATATGCTAGACATTAAAGATACAAGTTAAATATTACTTGGATCTAAAGGTGAGAATATAGAATTTAACCCAATAATGTTTTCAAAAGTTCGGGTTGGAAGGGGTCAGAGCAAGTTGGCAGAATAGAAGCCTCCAGCAATCATGCTCCCCACAGACATTTACTTCAACAACTACCCATTCAAGAAAGCACGAGCATAAGCACCAAAAGTCAGTAGTCCCATCATACTACCTAGTTTTAACAATATGCCAAGGGGAGAGGGGATGGGGAGGAGAGAGGGGCAAGACGGCAGCTGAGTAATAGCTTCATTGCAACCAGGTGCAGTGAGAGTGGGGAGAAAAGACTCCAGGCATCTCTGGCTTATGAGCTGTGCCCAGAAACATCCCTCTGGGGATGCAAGGAGACAGTGAGAAACTTCTGGACCCCAGGAGGAGGACAAAAGCAGTGCAGAACTGGCAAGTGGTTTTGATAGGTTTGAGGGTACCACAGCTATAACTACAACAGCAGTGAGATTGCTGACAGGGAAGGCTTTCCCTGTGGGTTGTTTTGTTGTTTTTGATTTGGGCACCCAGTCGAATTACCTTGGGAGAACTTGGGCAAGAGTGTGGATGAATTTAAGCATTTTCTAGGAACCTGGACTAAGCCACTGAACCTGAACAAAGCAAACATTGTTTGGCTGTGGGTCCATGCACAGCCATTGTGGAAGAGCTACTCTTCCCTCAGGTTTGTAATGGTAGGCTTGGGCTAGGAGACCTTGGGTGAGTGAGCTAGTAACTGTGAGCAGTGCAAAAGGCTGGGACTGAGACCCTGGGGAAGAGCAGAGCTTTCAGTATTGGGCAGTAGGAAGGCTGCCTTGAAGCCTCAGCTCTCAGAGGCATAGATGGTGCCCAGTTTTGGTGCAACAGATAAGTGGGCAGCCACTTCAAGAGCGATCCCAGCAAGTGCTTTCCTAGGAAAGCTTCTGCTTAGCCAAAGTTAACAGCTTAAAGTATCTTTTAAGTGGGCTGGGGAGAGATTCAGGATCTCAACCCTGTGGGGTTTGTGGGCAAAGGAGTCAGCAGAGGCCTCCAGTATCCATCTCATATAGCTGTATCAGCATTGTGATTAGCATCTTATACCCTAGAAAATGACCTGTTTCCCAGACAATATTCAGCAAGATATACATTCTGCTTTGTTTTTGTTTTATTTTTTTCAATTTCAAAATTTCCCCCCTAGATTTTTTTTCTTTCTTCATTTTTCCAGTTAAATATAATTTCCCACTGTTGCCTTCATTAATAATAAGAACTTCATTTTTGCTAGTGTTTCTGTTATTTGGGTTTTTCCCCCAATTTTATCCAGTAAGTTTTTCTGTTTCTTTGTTTTGGTTTGATTTATAGTATTTTTGTCTTTCTTCTCTATTTGGTGGAGGTGGGGTACTATGTCTGCTCAGGCTGGCAAAGAGCTGCTGGCCTCAAGGATACCATCCAACCCAGAACTCCCAGAGGTTGGGTATTTTTAAGGTGTGGGTCAATGTACCCTACTGTGAACCTTTATTACTCCTGTCTCTCTGTGCCTTTCTTCTTTTTGTCAATATTTCCTTTTACTCACCCCCTCTCCTTTCTCTTCTTTTCTTAAAATCCTTTTCCCCTTCTTGATCTTCATTCTTCTCATCCTTTTAGTCCTATACCAAAAGAACTCATCTAAACCTTAACCCAGAGGCCTGGTATCTTAAAGAACAAGAGGAAATGAAAGGAAAAGTAGGGCAAGGCAACAGATAAAAGAAAACACTCATGAAGAAGAATCAGCAGAAAAATCCTGGCAACATGAAAAACCAGTCCAGTGCAACACCCCCCCACCAAGGGACAAGGAAGTAGCTACTGCAGAGGATTCCACCTATAAAGAAATGTTAGAAATGAAGGAAGGAGACTTAAAATACAGATGATGAAAACAATGAAGGAAATTGCTGAGAAAGTGGAAAATAACCAAAAGTAAATCCAAAATTAGAATCAAATAAGAGATGAATGATATGAAGAATATAGAAAGGATATAGCAGAGCTGAAAGAATTGAAGCAGTCAATTAGGGAACTTAAAGATGCAATAAAAAGCATCAACAACAGATTAGACCATGCAGAAGAAAGAATCTCAGAGGTAGAGGACAAAGTTCTTGAGTTAAAGAGGCAGAACATTCACTGACAGAATTATGGGACTTCATGAAGTGTTCAAACATTTAAGTTACAGGTATCCCAGAAGGGGAAGAAGAATGCCCCTAGAGGAATGGAAGCCATACTAGAGAATATTATAAATGAAACTTTCCCAAATATCACCAAAGATTCATACACACTCCTTTCAGAGGGATATTGGACCCCAGATTGCCTCAACTCTAATAGTGCTTCGCCAAGACACATTATGAAGAATCTATCCAAAGTCAAGACAAAAGAAAAGATTTCACAAACTTCCAAGAGTCAGTGCCAATTGATCTACAGGGGCAACTCCATCAGAGTGACTGCAGACTTCTCTAATGAAACTTTTCAAGCCAAAAGACAATGGTCATCTACCTTTAATCTACTTAAACAAAACAATTCCCAGCTCAAAATTCTATATCCCACTAAGCTAAGGTTTATAATTGACAGAAAAATCAAATATTTTACTGATATGCAAACATGGAGGAAATTTGCCACAAGATAAGCTCTATAGGAAATACTTAAACCTATTCTACACACTGACCATCATAACAAATCACCAGGAAAGTAAGCACCCACTCAGAAATTAAAGAGAAGAACCTGCTTTTACAATGATGCAAAAGACAAAACTGAGCAATGGACTTCCACAAAATAAGATGAATAGAATGTTACCACATTTACCAATTATCTCAATAATGATAATGGCTTGAATTCCCCACTGAAGAGGCAGAGATTATCTGGTTGAATAAAAAACAATACACCAAGGAAACAGACACAGAAGATGTCAAAAAAGACAATCTTGCATTACCTCTGTTAACTCTCTCCCATCCCTGTGTTAACTCTCCCAAGGTGTGACCTGGTGGGGGTGGTCATAATGATGTATCCATATCACTCATCCTCTTCCAACTCAGACAGCCCAGCACAGAAAGTGATAGAAGAAAATGAGACTTTTCCTGACAATCAAGGTAATTCTCTCTTACATTACCCAAGTATACAAGGCAGTACTCCCAGAAGTCTGCCAGAAATCACAGCATTACAGGGCTTGGGGTACCCCCAGTGCTTACATGGCTTCAATGACCAAAGACTTAGATCATAACACTCAATTCTTTTTTAGCATCTGGAAATCTTCTCAAGAAGGACAGATTCAAAAAACTCCAGACTGTGAAAATTAAAATAAACACTGAGCTCTTCAATGCCCAGACATCAATTAGCATCTACAAACATTAAGAACTTCCAGGAAGACAGGATCTCACCAAACTAAATAAGGTAGCAGTGATCATGTCTAAAGAGATGGAGATAAGGTGACTTTTCCAAGAATTAAAAATAGCTGTACTGCAGTTAAATGAACTTCAAGACAACAAATAGAACAAATTTTGAAGCTTATTAGAGAATTTTAACAAAGAGAATGAAATAAAATCAAGAAGAAATTTTAGAATATAGGAATTCCAGCTGACAATCTAAAAAGAGCAAGTGTTCCTTTAATAGGAGAATTGACCAATCAAAAGAAAGAATTGGTGAGCTTCAAGATAGGCTATTCGCAAGTACATAGTCAGAAAAGAAAAAATAAAAACAGGCAAAGCAGGCCTACGAGATCTAGAAAATAGCTTTAAAAGGAGAGATCTAAGAATTGTTATCCTTAAAGAAGAAGTAGAGGGAGAGATTGGAGTAGAAAATGTACTTTTAAAAAATAATAGAACTTTGTAATTGTAGAGAAAGATGTCAATATTCAGGTACTAGAAGGTCACAGAACAACCAGACTACCACAGAGTATTTAATAATCAAGCTCCCAAACGTCATGGATTTAAAAAAAAAGAAAGAAAGAAAGAAAAAGCCCTAAGGAAAGAAAAAAAGAAAAAAGGAATAGCATAAAGGAGTTTCTATATGTCCTGCAACAGACTTCTCAGTGGAAACCTTATAGATCAGAAGAGAATGGCAAGAAATATTCAAAGTGTTAAAGGAAAAAAAAACAAAAACAAAAACAAAACAAAACAAAAAAAACAAGAGGAGGGGCAAGATGACCTACTGGAGCCAGTGACAGAAGCTCTGGACCAGAGGGAAGGATAATGACCAGAAAGTACCCAATAAAGCTGAAGACTGGGAGCTGAACTGAGAAAGAAGAGTGATAACTATGTGTCACCTCTGCTGAGGCAAGCTGTGTCTCCAGTAAAGCAAATTTCAAGTTTTCTACAGGCGAGTCATAAACTGAAGACCTCTTGTCTCACCCCACAGGATAGATTTGCAGGAAGTGGGACCCTGCTGTGACCCTGACCACTCTCTTTCCAGGCATGAAAGTTGAGCTAACATTTTCCCTGCTATTTTGAACTTCCAGTCCACCGTTCATCCCTACCCTGATGGTCCAAAAGCCTAACCCCTGTAGAGACCAGAATGTCTGCGGTTCATTGCCAGGTCCAGGCACTGCAAGGGCCATGGTAGAAAATCTGGACTGTAACAGTGAGCCCAGCAATAGTGCAGACAAAGGCAGGGGAGGCTCTCAGACTTGGCTTTGCGAAAGTGCAAACAAGCTGCAGGATGAGGCACCTGCCTGATGACCCCACCCTGCCAAAGCCACTTGCCATGTAACCAGCCCTGCCAGAGCCACTAGGCACTCTGCCTTGCCAGAACCACACACCATGTGCCCCACCCTGCTGCTGAAGCCTTGCACCCCGTGCTCCCAGAGCAGCCACTACAGCTGCCTCCCTGGCTGTGAGAGATGCCTGGGAGCTGCACAGGGACACCTCCCATGAAGATTCAGCAACAGTAGAGCAATCCTGCTGGGGTCTAATCTTGGAGACACATCTCATGAACTCTTAGGATTGCCAGAGGAAGGCAGAGCTCACTCTATAGGGATACTAGTGCTGCAGAGCAGCTGGGGCAAAAGCATGGTGGCTGAGGGAGAAAAGCATTTGCTGACTTGTTATCCTCAGATTCAGACTGAGCTCAGGTGGAACACTCTTGAATTGCTGTTGAGTCGCCGAGGCAGGCAGGCCTCAGTTTCCCCAGCCAGCTGGTGGCAGACGGTGGTGGCCAGCAGAGGGCGCATTGACTTTCCTTTGACTCTGGCAGATTCAAAGCCCTGGCACATCTGCTTATTGGAGGGAACAGGACCACAGCCCTGTGGGGTTATCAGTGCAGGCTGTGAAAGAAGTGCAAGGTGGGGAAAGAGATACTAGCCCCCTGGTCCAACTCTGCTACTGGGCAGGCCTTTCTGACTCCACATAGCACCAAAATGAGCAACATTTGAGCAGCCATTAGCCCTCTGCTATCTAGTTGCTTAAGACCTTTTGAACTCTCCCATTTGAGAGTTGGTACTGACTGGGTCAATTGGTTTTGAACTTCTAACCTGGGCCAATCACTCAAGGACCCTCTCAGGTGGTACCCCGATTGTGTGGCAATGGAAAAGATTGATTTTCCTATTCCAGTTGTTGCCCGTGGTGGGTGGGTGTCTAAGTCGCTTGTATTTCTCCACAGCTGAGACATCAACCCAGATGATCAAACAAAGATCAGCTGAATACAAGACAGAGCCACCTAACCACAACATACCAAGCAGGTCCCCAGAGCTTAAGACTAATGCTGTATGGGTCCTCTGCAAAGCTGTGGAGGAAAAACTACAATCACCAGGCCCAGATCCTTGGCAAAGGGCTGGTTAACCACATCTCCAGAAGTCCCCAATCTAATTTCACCTTACCTGTCCATCTAGCCAAATGGTAAAAAATAATCATGGGGTGGAATCAGTGAAAAAACTCTGACAACATGAATAATCAGAGTAGATCAATTCCCAAAACAGACACACCAGATGATCCCATTCATAAACAAATGACTGAGATATCAGAAATCGAGTTCAGAATTTGGATGGCAAATAAGATCAACAGATTAGAGGTAAAGATGAAATCAAAATTTCAAGGATTAAATTGTCTGAAGAATTTAATGAATTAAAAGACAATATCACCAAAGATTTTGACACAAGAACCTTCAGCCCTCAAAGATCTGACAAATATAGTTGAATCCCTCAGTAATAGAATAAAGAAGAAAGGATCTCTGACATTGAAGACAAAGCTTTTGAATGCTCTCAAATGCTCAAAGAGGAAGAGAAGTAGTCAGCAAAAATGGACCATTCCTTCACAGACTTGTGGCACCACTCAAAAAGAGCAAACATTCACCTTATAGGAATCCATGAAGAAGAGGTTGCTTCAAAAGACCTAGATGCTCTACTCCCAGAGCTAATAGAGGAGAACTTCCCAAACATGACAAGAGATTCTGAAATCCATATAGACAGTTTCAGAACCCCAGCATGACTCAACCCAAATGATTCAATCTCCTAGACACATTATAATTAACTTCACCAAAGTTAATATGAAGGAGAAAATTTGGTAAGCAGCCAGATGTAAGAAAGCCATAACCTACAGGGGGAAGAATATTAGAATGACTGCAGATTTCTCTGCTGAAACCTTTCAGTTAGAAGAAGATGGTCATTGACCTTTAACCTCCTAAAATAAAATAACTTTCAACCCAGGATTCTGTATCCAGCTAAACTGAATTTCATTTATGATGGAGAAATTAAATACTTTAATGACATTCACACGTTGAAGATTTTTGCCATAACTAAACCAGCTCTCCAGGATATTCTCAGACCCATCCTCCACAATGACAAGTACAATGCTCTACCACCAAAGTAAACTCACTCAGAAACTTTTGATCAAACTCCAACTTCCATAGTGGTGAAGGATTAAAAATGTCCACTGGACTTTTGAAAAATTCAATACCCAAGACAGTACCAGGCTTATCAATACTCTCAACTAATGTGAATGGCCTAAATTGTCCTCAAACAAGGCACAGGTTGGCTGAGTGGATAAAAGAAACTCAGGCCAAATACCTGCTGCATACAAGAATCTCATCTTACATCAAAATTATAAACTCTGGGTGAAGGGATGGTCATCTATAATTCAGGCAAATGGAAATCAGAAAAAAGCAGGTGTTGCAATTTTATTGACAGATATAATAGGCTTTAAATCAAAAATAGTAAGGAAAGATGAATATGGTCACTTCATATTTGTTAAGCGCAACACTGAACATGATGAGATTTCAAGTATTAATATTTATGCACCCAACTAGAATGCTCCTCAATTTATAAGACAGACTCTAACAGACATGAGCAACTTGATTTCCTCTAGCACTATAATAGTTGGAGATTTTAACACCCCTTTGGCAGTGATGGATAGCTCCTCCAATATGAAACTAAGCAAATAAAGTATACACTTAAACTTAAGGATTCTGGATTTATCAGACATCTACAGAATATATCATCCTAACAAAACTGAATACACATTCTTCTCATCAGCCCATGGAACATCCTCCAAAATTGATCACATCTTATATCACAAGTCTAAATTCACCAAATTTAAAAGAATAGAAATTATTCTTTGTATTTTCTCGGACCATCATGGAATAAAGTTTGAACTCAGTAACAACAGGAATCTGCATACTCATACAAAAACATGGAAACTAAATAACCTCAGGCTAAATGATAGCTTGGTCATAGATGAGATTACAAAGAAAATTACCAAATTTTTGGAACAAAATGATAATGAAGACACAAATTATTAGAACTTCTGGGATACCATGAAGGCAGGTCTGAGAGAGAAATTAATAATGTTGCAAGCCTTCCTCAAGAAAACAGAAAGAGGAAGTCATCAACTTAATGGGACATCTCAAACAACTGAAAAAGGAAGAACATTCCAACCCTGAACCCAGCAGAAGGAAAAAGGTAACTGAAATTAGAGCAGAATTAAATGAAATTGAAAACAAAAGGATTATACAACAGTTAAATAAATCAAAAAGTTCATTTTTTGAAAAGATTAATAAAACAGATAAACCTTTGGCCAAACAAACCAGAAATAAAAGAGTAAAATCTCCATTTTTCAACCACCAGAAATGATAAAGGCCAAATAATGACAGACTTCTCAGAAATTAAAAAAAATCCTTAATGAATATTATGAAAATCTCTACTCTCAGAGTGTGAAAATCTGAAGGAAATAGACCAATACTTGGAAACACGCCACCTTCCTAGACTTAGTCAGAAAGAAGTGGGAATGCTGAACAAGCCTATATCAAGTTCTGAAATAGCATCAACTATAAGAAATCTCCCCCAAAACAAAAGTCTGGGACTAAATGGTTTCACATCAGAATTTTACCAAACCTTTAAAGAGGGACTAGTACTTATATTACTTAACCTTTTCCAAAACATAGAAAGACAATACTTCCTAACACATTCTGTGAAGCAAATATTACCTTGATTCCCAAACCAAGAAAAGACCAACAAGAAAAGAAAATTATAGACCATTATCACTAATGAATATTGATGCAAAAAATATTCAATAAGATCCTAGCAAACAGAATCAAGCAACACATCAAACAAGTTATACATCATGACCAGGTGGGTTTTATCCCAGAGTCCCAAGGATGATTCGATACACGTAAATCTATAATATATCACATAAACACATTAAAAAACAAAGACCATATGATTCTCTCAATCGATGCAAAAAATGCTTTTGATAATATCCAGCATCTTTTCTTGATCAGAACACTTAAGAAAATAGGTATAGAAAGGACACTTCTTAAACTGATAGAGGTCATCTCCAGCAAACCCACAGCCAATATTATATTGAATGGAGTAAAATAGAAAGCATTTCCACTCAGATCAGGAACCAGACAAGGCGCCCATTGTCTCCACTGCCTTTTAACATTGTAATAGAAGTCTTAGCCATCATAATCAGGCAAGAGAGGGCAATAAAGAGTATCTAAATAGGATCAGAGGAAATCAAACTGCCACTCTTCACAGATGATATGATTGTATATCTGGAAAACCCCAGGGACTCAACTACAAAACTTATAGAAGTGATGAAGGAATACAGCAGCATCTCAGGATACAAAATTAATACTCACAAATCTGTAGCCTTTATATACCAACAATATTTAATGTGAAAAAACAATCAAGGACTGTATTCCCTTTACAATAGTGCCAAAGAAGATGAAATATCTGTGAGTGTACCTAACAAAGGACATGAAAGATATCTATAAAGAGAACTATGCAACTCTGAAAAAAGAATAGCTGAAGATGTTAACAAACGGAAAAATATACCACGCTCATGGTTGGGAAGAATCAACATTGTTAAAATGCTTAACATTGTTAAGATTTGCTTACCCAAAGCAATCTACAGATTTAATGCAATCCCTATTAAAATACCTCTGTCATACTTTGAAGATCTGGAAAAAGTAGTACTTCATTTTATGTGGAATCAGAAAAAACCTCGAATAGTCAAGACATTCCTCAGAAATAAAAACCAATCAGGTGGAATCACAGTACCAGACTTCAGACTATACTATAAAAATCTATGATGATCAAAACAGCATGGTACTGACACAAAAATAGAGAGGGAGATGGATGGAGAAGAATTGAAAACCAAGAGATGAACCCAGATACTTATCATCATTTGATCTTTGATAAGTCTATAAAAATATAAGCTGGGGGAAAGATTCCCTATTTAACAAATGGTGCTGAGTGAATTGGCTAGTGACTTTTAGAAGACTGAAACTGAACCCACACCTTTCTCCTCTAACAAAAATTGACTCTCACTGGTTAAAAGACTAAAACTTAAGACTTGAAACTATAAAAATTCTTGGACAGTGCAGGGGAAATACTTCAAAAAATTGGACTGGGCAAATATATTATGAGGAGGACCCCTTCGGCAACTGAAGCAAATCAAAAATACATTACTGAGATCTTATCAAATTAAAAACATCTGCACAGCCAAGAACACTAATTAAAGCAAGTAGACAGCCCTCAGAATGGGAGAGGATTTTTGCAGGTTATATTTCTGACAAAGGTCTAACCAGAATCCACAAAGAACTCAAACTTATTAATAAGAAAAGAACAATTCATCCAATTTCGCTATGGGCAAGAGACATGAACAGAAGCTTCTCTGAAGAAGACAGGTGCACGGCCTACAGACACGTGAAAAAATGCCCATCATCTTTAATCAGAGAAATGCAAACCAAAACCACTTTCAGATATCATCTAACTCTAGGAAGAGTAGCCCACATCACAAAATCCCAAAACTACAGATTTTGGTGTGGATATGGAGGAAAGGGAACACTTCTGCACTGCTGGTGGAAATGCAAGCTGGTACGTTCCTATTGGAAAGAAGTATGGAGAATAGTCAGGGATCAAAACGTAGCCCTGCTGTTTGATCCTGCAATTCCTCTACTAGGTGTATATCCAAAAGACCAAAAATCATTTGTCAACAAAGATATTTTCACCAGATTGCTTATTGCAGTTCAATTCATAATTGCCAAGGCATGAAAGAAGTCCAAGTGCCCATTGACCCATGAATGGATTAATAAATTATGGTATGTGTATACCATGGAATACTATGCAGCATTACAAAAAGATGAAGGCTTTCCACTTTTATGTTTACATGGATGGAGGTGGAAAATATTCTTCTTAGTAAAGTATTTCAGGAATGGAAAAAAATATCCAATGTACCAAGTACTCTTATAAAAACAATTTATAATCACTCACACTTTTATATGAGAGATGAATCACAACTATAGCCCAGGATGAAGAAGGTAAGGGGGTGAAGAAAGTAAGAAGATAGGTAAGGAGGGGGGGGTGGTTCAATAGAGGGAGGGTTAATGGTGGGACCATACATATGGAGCATATTGCAAAAGTACAAGTCAAATCGATCAAGTATAGAACACAAATGTCTTAACACTGTGATTAAGTAAATGAAGTGAAAGCTATGTCAATTAGTATGATGTTAAACACTCTAATTTATACAAATAATCAACACTTTGAATCCCACAAAGGCATAAATGTATTCATGATCTATGTATATATGACTTAATAAAAAAAGAAAATTGAAAAAATAAAAAAATATAAAAAAATTAACTCTAGATTATAGCTTACAAAAAAATTAGGTCCTAAAAAACCTAAGGGATTTCATTAAGTTTTCAACTTGTCTTACAAGAAAGTCTAAAAGGAGTTCTTTAATCTAAGAAAAGGATATTAATGAACAATAAGAAATAATCATCTGAAAGCATTCACCTCATTGGTAACAGCAAGGACACAAATATAGACTCCTCCATTGCTATAATTTAGCATGTAAACCACTTACATCTTGAATTAGAAGACTAAAAGACAAACCTACCCAAATAACAATTTTTTTGAGAGATAGATAGTGTAAAAAGACATGGATAAAAAAACAAAAAGTTAAAAAATGGGAGAATATGGAATTACAGAGGAGAATCTGTTAGGTTTCTCTTTGTATATTTATTTGTTTGTAAGCAGAGTTGTGATATGTTTAGAATAATTGGTTATAAGATGATTTTTTGTAAGCCTTATGGTAAGATACCAAAAAATACAATACACAAAAAATAAAAAGTAATTAAAACATACTACTAAAGAAAAATAACTTGAAATTTCTGAGAGTAGAATAAGCCCTTATTGAAAAGGAAGACAGGGAGGAAGAAAGAAAGAAAAGACCACAAAAAAAAAAATAATAATAATATGGCAGTGATAAGTCCTTATCCATTAATAATATTGAATGTGAATGGACTAAACTCTCTAATCAAGAAACAGAGCAATTGAGTGAATAAATACAGACCCAACTATATTTGTAAGAAACTGCATGAAACCCACTTTATCTATAAAAACATACACAGATTGAAAACTGAGGGATGGAAAAAGATATTTCATGCAAATGGAATCCAAAAGAGAATATAAGTAGTTATATTTCTATTAGATAAAATAGATCAAGACAAAACTTATAAAAAGAGACAAAGAAAGTCATATAATTAGAAAAGGGTCAACAAGAGGATATAATTCTAAATATATGTGCACTTAACACTGCAGCACCCAGATACATAAAGCAAATATTATCAGAACTAATAGACAGACTCCAATATAATAATTATTGGAGACCTCAACACTCCACTTTCAGCATTGGACAGATCATCCTGATAGAGAAATGACAACGAAACATTCAATTTGACCTGTACTATAAACCAGATGGACCTAATATTTATAAAACATTTCATCACATGGGTGCAGAATTAATCTTCTTCTCAGATTATGTATCACTTTCAAGGATAGGCCACAAAACAAGTCTTTAAAAAATTCACAAAAATTTAAATCATACCAAGTACTTTTTCTGACCACAATGGAATAAAACTACAAATAAATAATATGAGGAATACTGGAAAATATATAAATACATGAAAATTAAGCAATATGCTCCTGACTGACCAGTGGGTTAAAGAAGAGATTAAGAAGAAAAATTTAAAACTTCTCAAAACAAATGAAAACCCAACATATCAAAATCTACAAGATACAGTAATAGTAATAAGAGGAAAGTTAGCAATAAAGCCTTACAATCAAAAAGTAGAAAAGCTTTCACAAACAACCTAATGACATCTAAAACAACTGAGAAAACAAGTGCATTTTTAGGAAATAGCTATGTAATTTATTGAGCATTATTTTGGTGTTACTGTATAAACATGCATAATAAATATTTTATGTTACAATAAAAATAAAAAAAATAAAACAAGTGCAAACCAAACCTGAAATAAATAAAAGAAATGAAGATCAGAACAGAAATAAATGAAGTTGAAATCAGAAAAATAAAAAAACCAAAAAAGTTGGTTTTGTGAAAAGATGAACAAAATAGACACATCCTTAGCCAGACTCAGAAAAATAAAAAGACCCAAATCCAAATAAAAAAAAAAAAATCACATATGAAAAAGATGACATTATGACAGATACAGCAGAAATCCAAAGCATTATTAGAAATTACCATGAGCAACTATATATTAATAAATTGGAAAACCCAGAAGAAATACAACCTACCAACATTGAACCAGGAAGAAATCCAAAACCTGAATAAACATTCTCCCTTCGAAGAAAAGCCGAGGACTTGATTTCACTGATGATTTCTACCCAGCATTGAAAGAAAAATACCAATCCTACTTAACCTATTCCAAATGAAACAAAACAAACATAAAATTAAAAAAGGAGGAAGTGATACTCCCAAACTCTTTCCATGGGGTCTGTATTGCACTGATACAAAAATCAGACAAAACAAGAAAACTATGGTACAATATGTCTGATTAACATAGATTAAAATATATCCTCAATAAAATACTAGCAAACTAAATTCAACAATATGTTAAAAAGATTATTCATCATGATTAAGTGGGATTCATCTCAGACATGCAAGGATAGTTTAATGCATGAAATCAATGTGATACATCATATCAACAGAATGATGGACAAATACTATATTATTTCAATTCATGCTGAAAAAGCATTTGATAAAATTCAATATCCCTTCATAATAAAAACCTCAAAAAACCTAGTTCTAGAAGAAACTTATCTCAACATAATAGCCATATATGACAAACTCATCATATCATACTGATTGGGGGAAACATTGAAAGCTTTTCCTCTAAGATCTGGAACAAGACAAGGATATTTACTCTCACCATGTTATTGAATAGAGTATTGAAAATTCTAGCTAGAGCAACAAGATGGAAGAAAGGGCATCCAAATTGAAAATAAAAAATTCAAATTATCCTTATTTGCAGAAAATATGATCTTATATCTAAAAGAATCTAAAGACTCCAAAAACTATTAAAACTGACAAATTCAGTGAAGTTGTAGAATATAAAAATCACATACAAAAACTGGTAGCAATTCTCCAGGCCAATGCTGGTAATCAACATGAAAAAGAACCCCAGAAAGTAATCCTATTTACAATAGCTACAAATAAAACAAACATAACCAAAGATACAAAAGAGCTCTATAATAAGAACTACAACTCACTGATGAAAGAAGTTAAAAAGTACATGAAAAAATATGAAGCATTATTCCATACTTATGGATTGGAAGTGTCAATGTTGTTAAGATGCCTATAATACCCAAAGCCAATGGACAGGTTCAGTGCAATCCCTATGACAATCTTCAGAGAAATAGATAAAATAACCCTGAAATTTATATTGAACCACAAAAGACCCAGAATAGCCAAAGTCCTGAGCAAAGAGAACAAAGGTGAAGGAATCACATCACATGACTTTAAATCATACTAAAGAACAAAAGTAATCAAAACAACATGGCACTAGATATAATAAAATAGACGCATAGACCAATGCAAAGGAATAAAGAAGCCAGAAACAATTCTACACATTTATAGTGAACTTATCTTCAGCAAAGATGCCAAGAACATGCTGTGGGGAAAGGACAGTCTCTTCAATAAATGGGACAGGGAAAACCAGATATCTACATGCAGAATGAAACTAGATCCTTATCGCTCACCACATATGAAAACCATATTTAAATGGACTAAAGACTTAAATTTAAGACCTGAAGCTATGAAACTACTAAAGGAGAACACTGGGGAAACATTTCAAGACATTGGTTTGGACAAGGGCTTCCTAAGTAATACCCCTAAAGCACAGTCCACCAAAACAAAATTTGATAAATGAGACCATATCAAGCTGAAAAGCTTTTGTGCTTCAAAGGAAACAATGAATAAAGTTAAGATATAACTTGTGTGAAAAATTATTTGTAAATTACCTGCCTGACAAAGGATTAACAACTAGAATATACAAGGAAGTCCAATAACTCAATAGTGAATAAAATTAAATTATCCAATTTATAAAATTAGGCAAAGGCCCTGAATAAACATTTCTCAAGAAAAGATGTTCAAACAGACAATAGGTCTACAAAATTGCTCAACATTATTAGTCAGAAAAAATACAAATCAAAACTAACATGAGATAGAATCTTGTGGCCAAGTTGGTGGCCATGTAACAGCTTCCTTGCAACTGGGCACCGTGAGACTGGGGAGAGAAGAATTCAGGCATCTCAGGCAGGCGAGATCTGCCCAGAAACATCCCTTTGGGGACACAGGGAGACAGCGTGAGACTTCTGGACCCCCTGAGGAAGGCAAACGCAGTGGAGATCTGGCAAATGGTTGTGTGTGTTCGTTCGGTCTAATCCTGCCTGTGGCTACAGCAGCAGTGAGATTGCAAACTTGAAAGGCCTTACCTGTGAGCTGTTTGGGTTTCTTTTGGACTTGGCCCTCAGTTGAACTGCCTTGGGAGAACTGGGGCAAGAGTGTGGGGCGTCTTTGAGTGTTGTCTGGGGCTCCAGACTGAGCCACCGAGCCAGACGGAGCTACCAGTGTTTGGTTGTGGGCTGTGTGGAGCCATCATAGGAAAACTGCCCAGGCAAGCTCCACCCTCAGGGTTGCAGAACAAGCATCGGGCAAGAGCGAGTAATCTGGTGACTGAGCAGCCTAAAGGCGGGGACTGAGATGCCTTGCACCCTTAGCCCTCAGGGGCATTGAGTGAGACTGGTTTTGGCACACTGGGTAAGTGGATAGCCACTTAAGGAGTGATCCCAGTGACAAGCACTTTCCTGGGAAAGCTTCTGCTTATCCCAAGCTAGCAATTTAAAGTGCTTTCTGAACAGGCTGAGGAGGATTTAAGCTCTCCACTCTGTGGGGTTTGAGAAATCATTAGAGGCCTCCGGTCTCCATTTTGTTCAGCTGTATCAACATTGTGATTAACATATCATAGCCCAGAAGATAACCTCTTGCCCAGACAATATCAGCAAGATATATATACTGCTTTGTTTCTTGGTTTTGTTTTGTTTTGTGGGGTTTTTTTTTGTTGTTGTTGTTTGTTTGTTTTTGTTATTATTGTTTTATTTTTAATTTCAACATTTTCCTTTTCTTTTTTTATTTCTTCATTTTTCTAGTTTAAATATAATTTCCCATTGTTGCCCTTTTCAACAATTAGACTTCAATTTTGCTAGTGTTTCTACCCATACTAATTGTTTTTTTCCCCAATCTTATTTTGTAAAGTTTTCGGTTTGCTTGTTTTGATTTGATTTATTGCATTTTTGTCTTCCCTCTCTATTTGGTGGAGGTGGGGTACTGTGTCCAAACAGGCTGGCAAAGAGCTGCTGACCTAATCACCCAACCAGGCACCCACAGAGGTTGGGGGCTCTTAAGGTTGGGTCAAAGTACCCTACTGTATGCCTATATTGCCCCCATTCCCCTCTTTCTGTGCCTTTCTACTTTTGGTCAATAGTTTGTTCTACCCACCCCTTCTCCTTCATTTTTTTTTTCTTTTCTTTCTTTTTTTTTTCTTTTTCTCTCTTTCTTTCTTTTTTCCCTTCTTGCTCTTCAATCTTCTCATCCTCTGGTCCTGTACCAAAAGGACTCATCAAAACTCTAGTCCAGAAGCAAGGCAATTTAAAGAGCAGGAGGAGTGAAAGGAAAATTAGGACAAGGAAATAGATAAAAGAAATCATGAGGAAGAACCAGCAGAAAACTCCTGGCATCATGAAAAACCAGTCCAGAGCAACCCCTCCCAAGGGCTGTGAGGTAGATACTGTAGAGGATTCCACCTATAAGGAAATGTTAGAAATGTCAGAAAGGGAATTTAGAATACAGATGATGAAAACAATCAAGGAAATGAAGGAAGAAATGAAGGAAAATGCTGATAAAGTGGAAAA
>CAUYON010096193.1:0-17827 GCA_963573935.1 Arctocebus calabarensis
GCAAAACAAACAAACAAAAAAGCAAACAAAAACAACAACAAAAATCTCTACAATAAAAATAATGATGCTTGTAAAATATGTGGGGAAAAAAAAGCCTCTAAAAAATCTGATGTAAGCATCTCAGAAGCCATAAGAAGGGAAGAAGAGGAAGGGGAGAGAAAAAAAGAAAGTAGTATTCATAAAAGAGTTACAAAAAAGAAGAAAGGAAAAAGAAAAACACAATTGAAAATAGAAGAAATAAAAATACCATAAGAAAAAAAGTAAAATAAAAAATTAATTATCAATGGCTCCTCCAAGAAAGGGATGAGAAATAAAAATCCAACCTCAAAAATATTATTCTTCTATACATATATAGAAATACACATCTATATGTATGAGGTACATGTCAATTTAGTGTGAAAAAATTTATAATGCAATATACTTTCCAGACATCAGATGGCACTGTGAGTGGTTCCCAGGCTTATACCTGATTCTCCGTTTACTTTGTTATTATGGTAACTACTCTAACCAGTTGGACGCCATTTTTTGGAGTTTCTCCAACACTTTGTTTTCTAAAGGATGCCCCACTTCGGGTGTTCTGCTCCAGATGGCACTCCCATTGGACCTCCAAACTTGGTGCAGGAGTCCACGCTGCACAAATCTCTCCATTCTGCTCCCATGTTCTCCCACAAACTGGCAACTGCAATTGGCTGTGGGAGAGGGGCTGGCTGCTGTGGCTGCTGCAACTCTGCCTGCCACTGCTCGGGACTGCAGCCGTTTCCACTGCGGGAGTGCACGGGGAACCTCTTCACCAATTTCCACAGCTCAGAGTCTCTCTGCCAAGCCCCAGTTCCCTGTGTACCCTGAACAGTTCAGGCCTCACCAGGATTCCCCACCAGGGATGGACTGTCTGTTCAATTACTCCCAATGATCTGGGGAAAAGATGTCTGTCATTTAGGACAATTCCAAACGCTGTTTCCTGGCAGGATCCCCTGCCTTCGATTCTCCCTTGGGGTGCCTAGTCCTCTAAGGCTCCAAGTAGCACTCCTTTCTGGTCGCCAAACTCAGGAATCCACGCTTCACTGAAATTTTCATCAGTTAGGTTTTGCTAGTTGTGAACTGCTGTCCTCCCTCTGTAAGGGACCAGCTGTTGGCTGTTTCCACAGGGCAGGGGAAAAGTCTATATCAGAGTGCGAAGTTTTGAACTATACCTCACATGCAGCAATCCACCAATTCACTGCTCATCTTCAGCTGTTCATCCACAACAATAATCCACATGGGAAAAAATCCAGAACCCCCTCCCACTCACCTGATGTCCTGTGAGAGATGGGCTATGCATCTATCCTGACCGCCATTTTGCTCCACCTCCAGAACATTTTCTTAATAAATAACATGCACATGAATCTTCATTTCAGGTTGTGATTCTAAAGACCTCAACCTAAGGTAAGGGTAAGTCATTGTCCTAAACTGGTTCATCATAGGAAGCGGACTGTGAAAACAGGCACCTGGGTCGGAGCCCTTCATGTCTTATGGCATCACTGGCTGTCACGGAAAAGTTTATGCACTGTGTTAGCTGGAGCAGTGAGATTATTAAGATTCTCACTTGTGACAACTGGGATGGGTCCATGTGGAAAGGGATGCTGCATTTTCATTACTCTTCCTCATTTTAATTCTGCATTCAACTGTGATGAACAGTAGGTACAATGGCTCTTTAAGAGATACCATACCTGAAAGGGTGAATTATTATTATTTTTTATGTGCTGTTGCTTTCTATTTGCTGATACTTTGTTGAGGAGTTTTGCATCGATTTTCATGAGGGATGTTGGTCTGCAGCTTTCCTTTCTGTTGTTGTTGTGTCCATTCTTGGCTTTGGTGTCAGGGTGATGATAGTTTTGCAGAATGAGTTTGGGAGGATTCCTTCCTTCTCAGTGTCATAAAACAGTTTCAGTAGGGTAGGTACAAGTTCTTCATAGGTCTAGTAGAATTTAGCTAGAGATCCTTCTGTTGCTAGGATTTTCTTTGTTTGGGGTTTTTTTGTTTTAACTGATTCAATCTTGACACTCAGTGTTGGTCTGTTGAAGATTCTGCTTCCTGATTCAAGCTCAGGAGGTAATACATTCCTAAAAATGTGTCCATTTCATTGACATTTTCTAGTTTATGTGCTTAGGGGTATTTGTGACAGTCTTGATGATATTTTATATTTATGTTACATTAATTTTAATGTTTCTGTATTCATTTCTGGTTGGGTTTATTTGAATCCTTCCTGTTTTTTCTTGGCTAATCTAGCTAGCAGTCTGTTGATTTTGTTTATCTTTTGTAAGAACCAACTTTTTGTTTCATTGATTATTCTGTTTTTTGTTGGGTTAAGTTTTGTTTAGTTCTGCTTTGATCTTTGTCCTTTCTTATCTTCTGCTTTATTTTAATTCCCTGAGGTGTGACATTAGATTATTCATATGGGATCTTTCTATCTTTTGGATATAGGCATTTCATGCTATGAAAGTTTCTCTAACCCCAGAGATTTTAGTAGTTTGTGTTATTATTGTCGTTCAATTAAAAACATTTTTTTTGATTTACATCTTGATGTCATTGTTGACCCAAATATCATTTATCAGTATGTTGTTCAATTTCCATGTGTTTGTGTGTAAAATTAAATAACTTAATTATTATAAATAATTAAATAATTTCCATTTATTTTGTGTGTGAAATTCCCTATTGGGTACAATGTACAATGTACTATTCAGGTGGCAAGTATAATAACAGCCTTGTTTCACCATTATATGATCCATCCATGTATTAAAAAGCTAGTTATACCCTACTAAATCTACTGAAATAATAATAACATTAATATTAATGTTAGTAATAATAAATCCACACCCTAAATCCTGGAACTTCTGAATGTTACCTTATATGGCAAAAAAGGAGGAGTTTTTTCAGATTAAATTAAGACTCTTAAAATGGAATGATCATCCTGGATTACCTGGTTAAGTCCAAAATGCAATTACAAAAACCCCTGGAATAGGAAGGAAGATTGCTCACACACAGAGAAAACATTTATGTGAAGAGGAAACACAGAGAAGTTTAAAGACAGTGGCCTGAAAGATTTTATTAATAGTTACCAATAACTTATGGGTCTGTCATAATAACTACGAATTTTTCCTTAGTTCTGCCAATTTTCACTTTATAATTTTGAAAATTGTTACTGGACAATACACACAATACCCTTGGATCATTCCTGACATCATTTTGATATGTCTTATCTTTATCTCTAGCAAGATTTCTTGTTTAAAAGTCTAATGCTTCTAAGTTTAGTATGGTTACCATAGCGTTTGATTTATGTTTACATGGTATATCTATTCTTTCTATTTGAAAGAATAACTTTCAAACTTTGTAATTCTTATTTTTAATAATGTTAAAATATTGATTTATTTTTATTAATTATTGTTATTACATCAAAGTTTAGTTACTTTTAATGTGTGTCTTTTAAAATATCATAAGCTTTTCTTCTTTAATTTTTTTTTTTTAATTTTGAGACAGAGTCTCACTCTGTCCCTGAAGAGAGTGCCACAGAGTCATCATAGCTCACAGCAATCTCAAACTCAAGTGGTTTTCTTATATTCAGCCGCTGGAGTAGCTCGGACTCCAGGTGCCTGCCACAATGCTTGGCTAGTTTTTCTATTTTAACAGACAGAGATTCTCACTCTGGCACAGGCTTGTCTTGAACTCCTGAGCTCGAGGGATCTTCCCACTTTGGCCTCCCAGAGTGCTGGGATTATAGGTGTGAGCCATGGCTCCCAGCCTAACATATATATTTTTCATTAAATCCAATCCCATAACTTAATCTTTGGAGTGTTTAGTCAATTTTTATTTAATATCACAACTTACATGAACAATTTTAATCCACCCTTGTATAATTAAATTCATCTATCTCTGCTCTGTTCCAAATTCTTTTATTGCTACTTTCTTTTGGAGGCAATGAATAATTTTTTCATTCATTTTTGTCCTACAAGTAACTAATTAGAAATATAATACATATACTGCATTTATCACATTTCCTATTTTTTTAAATAGTATTTTAACACTTGATGCAATTTAAAGTTAACTAGATTTTAACCTTTTCTAGTTTTATTTTAATGTTTTTATTTGGGTAATTTTCCTCCCACCTAGAGAAATCTCTATTTTATTTGTTTAATTTTTTATATTGAGTGGAAGTATCCTGGGATAAACTCTCAGTCTTTTTCTAAAAAAATCTTTATTTCACCTTATTTTTAAGGAATGTATTGACTGAGTGTACACTCTTGTGTAGTGGCTATTTCCTCTCCACTCTGTCCAGATGCCCTTCTTTAACTTTCACTGTGTGAGAGTGTCCATTGAGAAGTCATATGTCACATTCACTTTTGCCCTGTAAGTATAACATGTCTCTATTCCTCAGGCTGCTGATGATCTTGTACTTCTGTCTCTAAGTAGTTTCACTATGATGTGCCTCAGTGTAGCTTTATTCATATTTTTTTGTTGGCAATTTGAATAACATTATGAAATATCCATATTAGTCTTTTACATTTTCAGATCACATTCTTCAAATAATAATTTTGATCCATTCTCTTTCTTCCTTTTCCCTCTAGGACCTCAGCTATACATAGATTAAACACTGCCAGCTGGATTTGTTCTGTGATCAAACCATCTTCTTTTTCACTTTGTGTGTGTTTAGATATGTGGACATTCTCAATAATAGTGATTCCAATGATTATTACTCAAGGAAAACTGGACTGAAAAGAATGACAGGATAGTATTTATATATGGTTAGGTTTCTATTTAAATAGCTTCATTTTCAATTTAAAACTCTATCAGTTGTGAATGATAATTATGATTTTTAAGCCATATTGATGCAGATTTGTTGTACATTGTTATATACCATGAAAAATAAGTGTTCTTGGAAATATAATGAAATAATATGATCTTCATGAAAGAAAAATTATGTTAATTCAGAGTGTTTTCTTTGGTAATAAAAAAAAATGCATTTTTGGCTATGGTCTATTACCAACATTTTATTGTGTAGATTCAGCTTTTTTTCTTCCTTATTTGCATGATTTATATTATTTTGCTCATCTATCAATAGTGTGTTTAATAGTTAAGGAGAAATCATTATCAGTTTATGTAATTCTTATTAACCTCTCAAAGGAGAGAAATGAAAAAATAATTGATTTTTAAAGGGACATATAGGGGAAAGGAAGTTTAGAGGGAGAATGCTACTGTGTAGGTAGGACTGAATTAGGATGTGTTCTATTGATTTCTAGGAGCCGCTGCCTGTATTAGTCATCTGCCCCTGCTTTAGTCACACTCCAGTGGCAAGTCATAAGCCAATTGGATGGATGACTCAGCTGCCCCATGTGGAGAAAGAGCCTCCTCCTTCACGTCAGCTTCCAAGGAAGCAGATTTAGGGATTTACAGGAATATTAAGCTCCATGGTCATTAATCTGTCATCTCTATACATCTCTAAGCATCTCAAGGTCTTTTTTCAATTAAAATCATATGACTGTGTAAACTGCCCTTGGGTGAAAGCCTGGAAAGCATGGAATGATGAACACTTCCTTCTTGCTAAGTTTGCCAGCTGCTTTTGATCAACCCAGTGCTAGCCCCAGCACTTTGGGCTCACGCTTGTGCACACAGCATTGTTCATCTTCTCAAATGGGCTCCATATTCAAGTGTGTTCTTTTTCTCCTTGCAATAATTCTTTCCGACTTGTTCAGTATAGAAATTGAAATGCACATACTCTTTGCTTTAAACAATCTTTTAATCTCCACTAAACATTCCTTGTTTGTTTTGTTTTTCTCCATCTCCCCATGTAAGCAAAGAAATGTTATTGCTTGTGATAAATCAATGATTATTTTATCCAAGATATAAATATATCAGTCAGCAGTAGGCCCATGTAAGCAGAATATGCAATATTCTTGCTAAAATAGCGTCATCCAAGATCCAGGTCAGCCTAAGATAAATAGACACAATTAAATATTTGAATGTAATTGCTATGTCTCTCAACACAGAAGAAAAGCAGAGAAGGTTTTTGTCACATATGCTATAATAATAATAGACAAACGCACAGCCATGATGATTAAAGATGATGAGTATTTTTTCATGTGTTTGTTGGCCATTCATTTGTCATCTTCAGAGAAGTTTCTGTTCAAGTCTATTGCCTACAAAGAAATAGAGTTGTTTGTTCTTTTTTTATTAGTTTGAATTCTCTGTAGATTCTAGTTATTAGTAATCATAACATGCAAAAATCTTCTCCCATTCTGAAGACCATCTGTTTGCTTTGGTGGCAGTGCCCTTAGCTGTGCAGAAGCTCTTGAGCTTGATCATATCCCAGTTTTTCATTTCTGATGTTGCTGCAATTGCCAGGGGGTCCTCCTCATAAAATATTTTCCCAGGCCAGTATCTCCAAAAGTTTTCCCTGCAATCTCTTCTAGTATTTTTATAGTTTCATGTCTTAAATTTAAATCTTTTATCTAGTAAGAATCAATTTGTTAGTGGTGAGAGGTGAGAGTCCAGTTTTAGTCTTCTATAGCTGACTAGCCAGTTCTCCCAGCACCATTTGTTTAAAAGGAATTCTTTCCCCAGTGCATTTTTTTTGTTAGGCTTATCAAAGATCAAATGGTGATGTGTGGCTGAGTCCATCTCTAGATTCTCTACTCTATTTCATAGATCTACATCTCTATTTTTGTGCCAGTACCATGATGTTTTGATCACTATAGATTTGTAGTATAACCTGTAGTCTGATAACATGATGCCTACAGATTTGTTTTTGTTTCTAAGAATTGTATTGGCTATTTTTTTTCTGATTCTATACAAAATGAAATACTATTTTACAAGTTCTTTAAAATATGACATTGGTGTTTTGATGGGGATTGCACTAAATCTTCTGTATCATTTTGTCTGCTTTAAGAAGTCAATGAATGCCAGGGCAGGAAATGTTCTTTGGGATTCTCCAACACGTTCATCTTAACAGATGGGAAAACTGGAGTTCAGGTCAAATAAGCAACTTAATGTAATTAGAGATAGTTGTTGGTAGAAATTTTAAACACTGTCAAAATTGAGTCTTTTCTCAGTTTCCTATTTAGCATAATATTAGACTGCTTCCAGTTATTTAATACCTCATTTTTCTGAGAATAATGTGTATGTATTGGTCTACTTTGTATATATTAATAAGAATGGATTATCTAAAAGATAGGATTACTGGGTAAAGCATGATAAAATTTCTAAGATATGTTCTGAATGTTAATATAACTTCTAAAATGGCCAAATATATTTTAATTTATTTTTCACCAATAGATTTTCATCTGTCAGTCTTCTTGAATAATGCTCTCCAATAGAAATAGAGAGCCACAAATATAAGCCACATATATAATTTTAAATTGTCTAGTAATTTCATTAAAAAAGTAAAATAAGTGAAAATAATTTTAAATACATATTTTTCTTAAAACAATATACCCCAAATATTATCATTTAGGTCTGTATTCAATATAGAATTTAATGTTGTAATTTTTACGTTTTTTTCATAATGAGACTACAAAACCAGTGTATGTTTCATATTAACCTAAATTTCGCCTAGCCACATTTCAAGAGCTCAATAGACATATGTGATTAGTAGCTAGTGTATTAGCAGGATTTTCTTAAGCTATGATTTTTTTAGATGTAGCTTTCATTCAGTTATAGAAATCATAGCTATTGACAATTTAGCAACTTTTAGTTTAGGATAAGATTTCAATCATGTTTCATCAGTATCTATTGACAATTGAATTGTCAACTTCCTAACACTTTTACACAACTTCAAAAATATTTTAAATATTTTTATTTCTCTAACTTCAATTTAAGGAAACATTTGTCATATATTTTAATCAGTTGCAAGAGGTTTGTAGTTAAAACATTACTTAAAATGTTCTTTAATATTAACTTACATTGAAGTATGGTAGGTACTAGCAGGTTATACCTAGAAGAATCACAGAGCAATCTGCTGAATTTTTTGTAATATTCTGCGTGCGAAAGATATTTCCATTTTTGAAACTGCTAAAATAATTGAATGATCTTCTGTTTAAAATGCAGAGCATTTTAAAGTAACAACAAGTTGTTCTAGGAAATTTTCTGTCTAGGGCACAAGCAAGGCTGACATCTTCAGTGTTTAACAGATTTTCAAATCTTTCAAATTGATAACAGAAACCTTCTTTATAGTTCAGCATTATCGACTTTTACTTAAATGTTATTCTGTTTTACAAGATAATTATTTGAATAAAGGCATAAAGAAAGTTGAACATTGCTACCACTGGCCTAGGTTGACTGATAAGTGAAATGAAATTCCCTACAGTTTTTGAGGCTGTTATCTACCAAATATTGCATTGGCCTTCCTGATGCTGAACTTATGATACTTGACTGGCAAAATGCAAATATTTGGCTAAATCATAAAAGATAAAAGCAAAGACAAAATTTTAAAATGAAGAAATAGGTTGGTTTTATCTACAGGTAATTAAATGCCTTGATGTGATATGAAGATGAAATTAATCAAGATGTAGTACTTTTCCCAAAGAACACAAGGAATGAAAGAATTTTCCTATAGCACTTTCTACCTTCCTTTCTAGGTGAGGGGACAAGAAGTGAATCATAGACAGTCAAATCAACAAGGAAAGAAACCTTTCTTTCTGTTACCAATTGTTTTCTGTGACTTTGATGCTGGCAAGCTCCTCTGGTGTGGATCCATCTCTACCATCTTATAAAGTAGCCCCCAAAAGTCTCAGTTACAGCTCTCTTTCAGAGAAAAAAAAATCAAAACATCTTTACATGGCCTCTCTCTGATCTCCATCTTTGAGAATCATTAGGTTGACCCTGCATGCCTCTAGAAGTAAAGTATTTGGCCGTATTATTTTAGGAGATCTTCCAAAGGCTGTTACTCACTTTCTAACTACATTTTCTTAACAGATGACTATAGAGTAGATTAGGCAAATATCTTATATCTTACCGTGGTGCTCTCCTTGGGTCAGTTTAAACTGCCCAGTCAGTTTAGATAAAGGAGATATAATAAGAAATTTGGGTTTAACGTGGTTTTTAGGAGGACAGAGGAGTCCATCCATGTTTAATAGGTAAAAGGACTTTTTGGAAATGAGTAGAATTCTAAAGTAGATATCCTTATTCTTTTGATCTGACTTGGCACATATGCCAAGGAGTTCTGGTACAAAGTTGATGTTGCAGGAAAGAGAAACTAAGGAATTAAGGAAAATAAAATGATATCATGTATATAAAAAATCTACACAACACCTGGCACTTGGTAATAGCTTAAAGGTTTGTGTATTTTTTCCTTTATTCCTTACTTAGCCACATCTTGAAGTATATTGTGATAAATAAACATCTGTTGTACTGGATAATTTATCAGTGTATAAGATTGTAGTTGAGCTTTATGACATAAGGAATTTAATTCTATTTTGCTATTTTCTGAAAATACTCCTTTTGAATAAGTCATTTTAAATACCATTCCTTTTGAAAAAAAAAAAACACTGCATAATTTAAACTGCAAAAGAACACCTTTTCTTCACTAAGCCAAGTGTCAAAACATTTGAATATGTTCTCAATTTAAAAAGTTCAGTTATTTTTCCCCACAGAAAAATTTATAGCACAGACAAGAAATTTCCAATAATATTCATCCAAATGGTGCAAGTGCTTCCTGTAAGCTCAGTGATATTGACGTGATCAGACTCCTGCCATATAGAAACAGGTTAACCAGGGTTTGCAGAAAGGGTTTGAAAAGATATAGACCTGGGTTTGAACTCATTTTGTCAGAATCTACCTTCCTAGCTTTCAGTAAGCTAATTAATGTTTTTAAGTCTTGTTTCCAAAACTGAAAATTCATGATGATTTTACCTGAATAGGATTCTAGGAGAGCTACATAAAAAAGCATGTGTGTAATGATTTGTATCTTCCCTGAAACACAGTAGATGCCTCAGAAACAATTGTTTTTATCACTATTATAAATCTCCACATAGATGAAATAATCATACATACATTATTCCCAAGTTTAAAATCCTAAATTACTTGCAATAACAATAAAATTAAGACTCTTTACCACATGTGAGGTCCTTTCTCTCAGATCTCACTGACTCTTTGTTTTTCTCAACTATTGTCCACACATATAAATCTTTTAGTTCATAGCATATATCCAACATACAACATGGTATATACCCACTGTGGGATTTCGGGTCTACTTTTCAGAGTTTGTCCTGGGAGTATTGTAACTATGCAGTTTTTACAAATTACAGAGGTTAATATTCCATAGATGATTTTCCTTAAATTATGTACTATCTATAAATTTTTAATATTCCAAATAAATCAATGTAATATTTTCCTATAATATTTCTGAAGGTAGCTTTAACTGATTTAAACTTCTCTAATATTTTCTCTAGAAAATATTAAGTGCATTTGATTAATTAGAAAAGATGAAAAGCATGCTGTGTTCTGAAACCTATTTAAATATTTACTTGATAAACTTTTATTGTGCAAATGTCCCTTGAAAATCAACTTCATAATAATACTGCCTTGATTTATACAGTGTATTTTCTTTCAAGATCTCAAATGTAAGAGAATCTCTGAAATATCAGAGCATCTTTTATTTAATTAAAGTTCAAAATCAAACTAAACTCTGTCAGCTCCATTTTCAGCACAAGAGGCCAAAAAAAAAAAAAAAAAAAAAAAGATGGATGGATACCATATACTTCCACAACTATTTCACTTACTGCTTTGACTAGGAATGTGACATTTGTCAAAGATCTAGGTTGCTAAAATTATGAACATATTACCATGTACTTTAAAAAAATTCTTGCACCTTAAGAATATACCTTAATGTATAATTTTGTATATAATTTTTCCCAGAAATAGACCTTAATAGAAAAGAAGTATTAAAGTCCTCACTAAAAAAAAGAAGGCATACTTTTTGCTTGAATGCACTGTGGATAAAACAGGAAAGACACAGACATCCACAACCATACTTAGGACTCAAAGTCCAAAGAAATAAGAAGGCTCTAGCTTTGGAAGTAGTAACCCATTTTTTTTTCCACGACTGAATATAATTTAGCCAATAATGCCAAGATGAATCAATATCAACAGAACATCTATCTAAATGTGGCACATAACTAAAACTAGAAGATTTAGAAATTCAACAACTTTAAATTGTCTCCTATAAACAAAGACAAATTGGAAAAACATTTTCAACTCACAGCCCTGAAAAATGATTAATATATCTGTGTCTCTAGCTTTCTTTTTAGAAATTCTATACATAATGTTTGTACTTTTTTGAGCCAGGAATCTCACTCTGTCACTCAGGCTGAGTGCAGTGGCCCTATCATAGTTCACTGCAGCCTTAGACTCCTAGATGCAGAGCATCCTCCCACCTTGGCTTCCAGGAGTGATAGGAATACAGGTGCAAGCCCCCACATCTAGCCAGTGTTCGTACATTTTTTGAAGTACTTATATTTTGTTATATGCATAAAATATTTAAGGATAAAGCAAAGTGTTAGTCATCGCTCTATTTTGTGAACATTTCAAGACCTTCATTCAAGCTCTTCTGAAATGCACACTGCACTGTTGTGACCTGTAGTTACCCTGCTCTGCCATCAAACATTGGAGCTTATCACTTCTGCCTAACTGTGTGATTGTGCCCATTGACTAGCCCGTCGTTGCCTCCAGAGTAGTTTTATGGTAGTTTTATTTATTATTTTCTTAAGAAATCTTCATACTGTTTTTCATAATGGCTGCTCTAATTTGCATTCCCACCAGTGATGGGTAAAAGTTTCCTTTATCTGTTACTTTTGTCTTTTTGAGAATAGCCATTATAACTGGGGTAAAATGATACATCATTGTGATCTTTATTTGCATTCCTCTGATGTTTGGTGATGTTGAACACTTTTTTCATTTACCTGTTTGTCATTTCTCATTCAGGTCCTTGGCCCACATTTAATGGAATTATTTGTTTTGTGGCTTCTTGGATGTTAGTCCCTTGATGAATGAATAGTTTACAAATATTTTTTCTCATTTGACTGCTTCTCTTTACTCTCTTGAATCTTACATTTGCTTTGCACAAGATTTATAGTTTAATGCAATCCTATTTGTCTATTGTTTTGCTGCCTATTTTTGAGGCTTTAGCCACAAAATCTTTGCCTAGACCAATGTCCTTGATTGTTCTATGTTTTCTAGTTTGGGGTCTTAGATTCATGTATTTAATTCATTTTGAGTTGATATTTGATTATAATAAGAGATGAGTCAAATTTCATCCTTCTGCATATGAATATCCAGTTTACCCAGAATTATTTATTGAAGAGTATATGCAAGCTAATACGTTCCTTTTGGAAAGAAATTTGGAGAATACTAAGGGATCTAAAAACAGACCTGCCATTTGATCCTGCAATTCCTCTACTAGAAGTACATCCAAAAGACCAAAAATCACTTGGCAACAAAGATATTTTCACCAGACTATTCATTGCAAAAATTATGGAACACTATGCAGCCTTAAAAAAAAAGATGGAGACTTTACCTTGTTTATGTTTACATGGATGGAGCTGGAACATATTTTCCTAAGTAAAGTATCTCAATAATGGAAGAAAAAGTATCCAATGTACTCAGTACTTTTATGAAACCAATTTATATTTACTCACTCTTTCTTATGTAAGAGAGATCACACCTATAGCCCAGGATGAAGGAGAGAAATGGAGTGGGAAGAGGGGGAGGGAGAGGTGTGATAGAGGGAGGATAAACAGTAGGACAACACCTATGGAGCATATTTCAAGGGTACAAGTCAAATCTATCAAGTATAGAACATAAATGTCTTAACATAATAATCAAGTAAATGAGGTAAAAGCTATATTAATTAGTTTGATGGGGCAGAGGCAAGATGGCTGACTGCAGCCAGCTTTCCACAGAGACTCCCGTCCAGAAGGAGAGTTAAAGGACACAAGTCTAGCAAGTAAGCTGATGGTTTGGAGCTGAGCCAAGAGAGAAGGTTGAAGAACCCACATCAACCCTGCTGAGGTGAGCTGCAACCCCAAGTAAACAAACAATAGGTACAAAGTCCATTGCCAAGCAGACCAGAGTCCCTTCCCCCATGAGAACCGCTAGCAGTATACTTTCTATGAACAAGCAAGCAGAGTTCAAACCTCCTATTTTATCCCATGGGCAAGACCCTCTAAAAACTGGAACTCCTTCCCCAAAGAGGACCCACTAGTGTGCCATGGCACTCCCCCACCAGGCATAAAACTGTATATATTCTCTACCTACAATTCTGCACTCCCAGTATTCTCCTCCACTCTCACCCCAAGGTCTGGAAGCCTTTCCCCCATGGAGTCCACATTCTTGGGCATTTTCTTGAGAGGTGTGGACAAGGCATGGGCTGTTGTAGGTCTGTGCTGATTCTGTGGCATGAGTATAAAAGAGAGGACAGTGAACCAAGGGAACCATATGTGAGAGGGAGAGGCAGTGCCCAGAGGCACAGAGCAGCAACAGCAGTGGTGGGAACAACTGGGCTTACACACCTGGGGATATTTGATAGAGACACTCCCTGCCTCGCTTGGCAACCAGAGAAAGACAGGACTTTACTCCAGTGGTGCCACTGGCAGAACAGATCTGAGATGGATCCGCAGGCCCCATGAGTAATGAGTATGCTTGAGGCGCTACCTGCCTGGGTGGGGCATGGTGGGGACGGAGACTAGAATACATGTGCTCAGAGACGGCACACTCCCAAGGGTGGGGATGAGTCAGAAGTGCTGCTTTAGTGAGCCTAAGAAGCACCCAGCCCCCAGAGAATCATAGCTGAGACAAAAGCAAGTGGGGAAACAGCACCAGCCCAGGGAGAGGCAAGAACTGAGAGCTGAGCTTGAGCTCTAACCACACCACCCCAACAGAGTACAGAAGAGACAGAGACACCAGCTCCAAGAGAATTGGTGCAATGGCAGCAGCACAGGGTGGGGCTGAGTCACAGTTTCTGTGAACTCAAACAGCGCCTGGCCCATAGGGGAATATAGTGAGGACAGAAATGCAAATTCTGAGAGAATATATTTGGCAGCAACATCAATCTGGGGTGGGGTTGGAACTGAGTGAATTGCCCCAGCTTCCATTAAGCACCTGAAGTTGTCAGGCTTAAGCTCCCCCTGCCAGGTGGTGGCAGAATGTGGCTGTCTGGCCGAGGAGACATAGATCTCCCTGTAACTCAAGCAGGCCGAAACTCCTAGATCATCTGCTCATTGGAGGGAATTGGGTCATAGCACTGCAGGATTACCAGTGACTGCATGTGACAGAGGTGTAAGATGGGGAAGGAGGCATCAACCTTCCCAAACTAATTCATTTGCTAGGTGAGTCCTTCTGACTCCACAGAGAACCAGAGTGAGTCATATTAGAGCTTCCAACAGACCCTGCTATCTAGTTGCTGCAGACCTTTTGAACTCTTCCACTTGAGATTGGGTTCTGACTGAGACAATTGATTTGGAACCCTTTACCAAGGCTAATCATGTGAGGACTATCCAAAGTGGTACCCTGGGTGTGTGGATGTGGGCAGTTTTTATAGTCCTTTTCCAGTTGTTGCCCATAGCAGGTGGGGTGACTTAGTTGCTGGTACTCCTCTACAGCTGAGACTTCAACCCAGAGTTATTGATTCCATAGGATTGGACAGAGACCAGCTGAAAATAAGACAGAGCCACTTAGCCCCACTACACCAAGTAAGTTCCCAGTGTATCAGGCCTTAGCACTGTAGGGGTCCTTTGTAAAGCTCTAGGGGAAAAGGTACAGACACCAGTCCCAGCTCTTGGGCAAAGGGCTGGTTCATCACTACTCCAGGAGCCCCCAAACAAACTTCACCTTATCTGCTCATCTAGACAAACAGTTCAAAAAAATCATGGAGCAGAATCAGTGGAAAAACTCCTGCAACATGAATGATCAGAGTAGATGAGCTCCTTCAAGGAACAACATGGTGAACATACCAGAAGATCCCATTCATAAACAAATGGCTGAGATGTCAGAAATTGAATTCAGAATTTGGATTGCCAGAAATATTAATAGAATGGAGGTAAAGTTAGAATTAGAAATTCAAGAAGCATTTCAAAAGCTGTCTCAAGAATTCAGTGAATTCAAAGATAAAATCACCAAAGATTTTGACACATTGAGACAAGAACTTGCAGCCCTCCAAGACCTGAGAAATACAGTAGAATCCCTCAGTAACAGAATGGAGCAGTAAGAAGAAGAAAGGATTTGTGACATTGAAGACAAAGCTTTTGAATGCTCCCAAAAGCTCAAAGAGGAAGAGAAGAGCAAAATGGATCATTCTCTCAGAGAGCTCTGGAATAATTCAAAGAAAACTAATACTCACCTTATAGAAATTCCTTATGGTGACAAGGTGGCTTCAAAAAGCCAAGAAGCTCTACATCATGTGATAATCAATGAGAATGTTTCAGACATGCCTAGATATTCTGAAATTCATATAGCAGATAGTTTCAGAACCTCAACATGACTCAATCTGAATAAGGCATCTCACAGACACTTTATAATTAATTTAGCCAAAGGTAATATGTAGGAGAAAATTCTGCAAACAGCCAGATGTAAGAAAACCATAACCTATAAGGGGAGGAATACTACAATGACTGCAGATCTCTCTGCTGAAACCATTCAAGCTAGAAGAAGGTGGTCATCAATTTTGAATCTCCTAAAATAAAATAATTTATTTTTTTCTTATCTTTTTTTTTCTTAAATCATAGCTGCATACATTACTGCAATCAAGGAGTACAATGTGCTGGTTTCATATACAATCTGCAATGTTTTCATCAAACAATTTAGCATACCCTTCATGGCATTTTCTTAGTTATTTTATGAAGACATTTGTATATTGCATTTAGTTAAGTTTCACCTGTACCCTTCTAAGATGCAAGATAGATGTGGCCCCACCAATTACCCTCCCGCCTCCCCAAATTCCCCTCTCCCCTCCCTTCCCATATTCTTGTTCTATAGTTGGGTTATAGCCTTCATATAAAAACTTTAAATTAGCTTCATAGTAGGACTGAGTACATTGGATACTTTTTCTTCCTTTCTTGAGATACTTTGCTAAGAAGAATATGTTCCAGCTCCTTCCAACTAACATGAAAGAGGTAAAGACTCCATCTTTCTTCAAGGCTGCATAGTATTCCATGGTATACATGTACCACAATTTATTAATCCATTCATGAGTCGATGCACTTGGGCTTCTTCCATAACTTAGCAATTATGAATTGGGCTGCAATAAACATTCTGGTATAGATGTCTTTGTTATAATGTAATTTTTGGTCTTCTGGGTATATACCTAGTAAAGGAATTATAGGATCGAATGCCAGGTCTATTTTTAGATCTCTAAGTGGTCTTCAAATGTCCTTCCAAAAGGAACATATTAGTGTGCATTCCCACCAGCAGTGTAGAAGTGTTCCATTTTCTCCACATCTACGCCAACATCTCTGGTTCTGGGATTTTGTCCTGTGGGCTAATCTTACTGGAGTTAGGTGGTATCTCAAAGTAGTTTTGATTTGAATTTCTCTGATAATTAAGGATGGTAAACATTTTTTTATGTGTCTGTAGGTCATGCACCTGTCTTCTTTAGAGAAGTTTCTCATCAAGTCCTTTGCCCACCCTGAGATGGGATCACTTTTTCTTTTCTTGCTAATATGTTTCAGTTCTCTATGAATTCTGGTTATTAACTGTTGTTGGAAGTATAACCTGCAAATATTTTCTCTCATTCTGAGGGCTGTCTGCTTGCCTTACTATATTCTTGACTGTACAGAAGCTTTTCAGTTTGATCAGGTCCCAGTAGTGTCTTTTTGATACTTCTTCAATTGTCTGGGGAGTCCTCCTCATAAAATATTCACCCAAGCCAATTCCTTCAAGAGTTTCCCTGCACTTTATTCTAATATTATGATAGTTTCACGTCTTAAGTTTAAATCTTTAATCCAGTGAGAGTCTACCTTAGTTAATGATGAGAGGTGTGGGTCCAGTTTTAGTCTTCTAGAGCTCACCAGCCAGTTTACCCAGCACCATTTGTTAAATAGGGAGTCTTTTCCCCACTGAATGATTTTGATTGGCTGGTCAAAAATCAAGTAATGGTAAGTAGCTTGATTCATCTCTTGGTTCTCTATTCTGTTCCAAATATCGACCTCTCTGTTTTTGTGCCAGTACCATGCAGTTTGGATCACTATCAATTTATAGTGAGGTCTCAGGTCTGGTAGTGTGATTCCTACTGCTTTGTTTTTATTTCTGAGTAATGTTTTGGCTGTTCGAGGTTTTTTATGATTCGATATAAAACAAAGTATTATTTTTTCAAGATCTGTAAAATATGACAATGGAGCTTTGATAAGAATTGCATTAAAATTATATACTGCTTTGAGTAGTATAGACATTTTAACAATGTTGATTCTTCCCAGCCATGAGCATGGTATATTTTTCCATTTGTTACCATTTTCAGCCATTTCTTTTCTTAAAGTCTCATAGTTCTCTTTATAGAGATCTTTCACATCCTTTGTTAGGTAAACTCCCAAATATTTCATCTTCTTTGGCACTACTGTGAAAGGAATAGAGTCCTTGACTGTTTTTTCGGTTTTGCTATTGTTGGTATATATAAAGGCTACAGATTTATGGGTGTTGATTTTGTAACCTGAGACATTGCTGTATTCCTTGATCACTTCTAAAAGTTTTGTAGTAGAATCCCTCGTGATTTCCAGATATACAATCATATCATCTGTGAAGAGTGAAAGTTTGATCTCTTCTGACCTTAAGTGGATACCATTGATCACCTTTTCTTCACTGATTGCAATGGCTAAAA
>CAUYON010096194.1:0-25727 GCA_963573935.1 Arctocebus calabarensis
AGGCCCTTCCAGCCTGCAGTCCCACTGCTGCCCCACCCACAGCCGCCGACAGGATCAGACCAAATGAACAGACGCAACCACTTGCCCAATCTCTGCCGCTTTAGCCTTCCTCAGGGTGTCCAGAAGCCTCACGCTGTCTCCCTGTGTCCCCAAAGGGAAGTCTCTGGGCAGATCCCGCCTGGCAGAGATGCCCAAAGTCCTCTCTCCCCAGTCTCACCGTGCCCAGCCGCAAGGAAGCTGTTACTCGTCCGCCTGATATCTGAGTTCTTAAAGATATTAGTAATAGATTGTTCTGTCCTACTTCACTGCTCATGAGAAGATAGACTTTCCCCTAGATGCTCCTGGTGTAGGGAAGTATTCTTCTAAACTCTACCCATTACCTTTGTAAATGATAGTGAACCTGGTAATGTGGTAGAGATGCAAAAGTGCTGAAAAAATGAACTTGTTATAAAAATCTTGTTCTAACCTAGCAATAGTCTCCAAAAATAGTAAACTCTTATTATTGCATTAGCATTAAACAAGAAAGGATGCACACATCATGGCCAGTCCACTAAAAGACTACAAAGGCAAGATGACATCTCATTGTTTTATAGAGCTGAAAAATCAAAATAAGTGACTGAGGCAAAAGTCTCAATCTCAGTAGAATTTAGTTGAGCCAAACATGAGGACATACCTGGGAAAAATACAAACCACAGACAAATGTGCTCCTGTTTTTCCAAAAAGGAATTTGGGGTGCAGTGCCTGTGACTGAGCGAGTAGGGCACCAGCCCCATATACAGAGGGTGGCAGGTTCAATAGCAGGGCATTGTGGCAGGTGCCTGTAGTCCCAGCTATTCGGGCGGCTGAGGCAAGAGAATCGCCTAAGCCCAGGAGTTGGAGGTTTCTGTGAGCTGTGACACCACAGCACTCTACCGAGAGCAATAAAGTGAGATTCTGTCTCTACAAAAAAAAAAAGGAATTTGGATGTTTCAGTATTTAAAAGGAGTAGGGCATATAGCAAAAAAAAAAAAAAAAAAAGAGTGGGGTAGTGAAAAAAAATGGTTACATTCTTTTGAGACCCAGGAAAATCTTCACTGTACCTAAGTTAAGTCTGATGCTGGAAGACAGAAAAAGGAGTGAGGTAAGTATTCATTATGTAGATGGCCCTGTGTAGCTGTAAGAATGTTTGATCCTGTCCTGTCCTTGTTCTACACTAGGGAAGATAAACTTATTAATTGCTAGCATAGATTCCAGTAGACTTCAGTTTTAGGACAAAGATTTAGAGACTACAGACCTAAAGTTACGATTTCCATGCCATTGATTATGGGAGGCAGAAAAGAGATTTACTTAAAGAATGATCAGTGGGGCCAGTCCTTCCTTGACAGGGTACCTGAGATCTTTTTCTTTTGCATGAATATGGGTAGGGAGGTGGCCAAGCAATTACAACCCCTTATTCTTGTTTAAGATACACAGGATTAGTCCTCAAGTAAAAGTACTTGACACTTGATAACACATAATTCATCCTAACTTTATCAGGAATGTAGATTGAACATCTGTGTTAGTTAATTAGTTTCCCTCCCCCCACCTGCTCCCCCCACCCCCCCCACCCCGAGGAAAAGCAAACTTTTCAAAATTTTATGATAGCAGGTCATTTGCCAATTTGGAGCAATGTGCCTAGGGAAGTTAGGATCCTAACTCTCCCACAAAAACTGAGAATTGGGGTGCCTTCCTCCTTGATTTTTGCATGTCAAAGAAATGGCTCACAGGTCTTTAAAAGAAACACCCCTAGGCCATAATGCTTATTAAAGCTTTTGAAAGGATTTAAATACATTTCAAAGAGAGGAAAAGTACTTAGAGTTACAAGTTGAGAAAAATAAGAGGAGGGAAATTTATTTCTTATTTTCAACAGGAAAAATTAAGCCTAATATTTTTAGGTTATACTTTTCCTTACAACTGAGATTGGTGTATTTTTTTAGTTGTTTATCTAAGTTTAAGGATATTTGCTTTTTTTTTCTTCTTCTTCTTTCTGTCTCTTGTAGGGCCAGGGTGAGACAAAAATATAGCTCATGGGTTTGCAATTTAGAGGCTGCAGGTGAACACCAGTCTATTGCTTGCTATCTTATGACCTATGAGCTAACAATGTTTTCACAACTTTAAATAATAGCAAATAGTATCAAAAGAAAAATAATTTATGACAGATAACAATTAGGTGAAACTCAAACCCCTGTGTCTATAATGTATTATTATTTTTAAACACAGTCATGTCTAGTACTTTGTACATTATTGTCTGTGGCTGCTTTTGAGCTATACCAACTCATTGGGGGAATCAGTGAGGGTACAATGAGCCAGGTTGGTGCTTGCATTTGCTAATATTAATAGTGTCTCACCCTAAAGAGATGTGTCACAGAAGAGTTGCAACAGAGACCATTGTGGCCGAGAAATTCTGAAATGTTTACTATAGACCTTCATGGAAGAAGTTGACTGATCTAGGTCCTTACTAAATAAAGTCTCGGGAGCTTATTAGAAATGTTAAATCAGGGACTAACTCAGAGCCACTAAATGAGATATTGTTTGTTTTTTGTTTGTTTTTATGAGATATCCTTATGCGACTGGACCTGAGAAGCCCCAATTTCAGTAATTATTTCTCTGCAAACTATATTTCCTCTCTAGTTTTCTAAATGAAAATATCAAGTAGGGAGTTAGCAACCCTGCTTGCTTTCTTATTTAATCCACGAGCCTCATCATCATCTTTATTAGGAATAAAATTAATATGCTTGCTCTCAACTACTTTTCTCTTTTTCTCTTTAATTGGTTTAAAACTGGATGGGGAAGGAGGGCGGTACTTATTGGATTTCTCCCAATCCCAGTGAGAAATAGTATTTCTAGCTGAAATGGGATAGATAAGAAAAGTAGGAAGTTACAAGTAGAAAAAGCTGCAATTAAAAAAAGAAGGTGAAATAAAAAGTAGATCCCATTGTTTTACCATCGATTTCAGCTGAGACTAGACAGTACAGAAACAGAAGCTGCTGATCTCACATGGACAAATCTCTAGCTTATATCAGTCAGTGACTCTAACTTCAGTTCTTGAGATGATAGATTCTTTGGGGGAAATAAAAATCAGCTTAATTAGAAGGGCAAACATGTTCTCCTGCCTAACAAAGAATTATTATTTTCAGAAGCAGGAAGATTTAGAATTGAAATATATATGATGGAGTAAATCAAATCCACAGTAGCAAAACTTTTTAATTAAACTAAGAGATATACTTAAAAGGTTTGTATGAATAGATTTTGATATGGTAGCTCTTCAATCATAGCTGACTTGAGATTCTGATTTAGAAAGTAAAATTAATTTGAGATATATAATTTTATGCAAAAAAGTAAAAGAAAATTTTACAGAATTTAGTTTTGCATATAAAATCTGATTACTGAATATGAAATTTTAATGTATTTATTAAAAGTAACAAATGTTTTGAAAATTTTGATCTAAGTACTTCAAAATCTGAAATTAGAATTATATTGAATTCATGAATATTGTACTATTTTGGAGGAAGTTTAAATATGCTGTGAATGGGACTGTGTTTTAAGGATTGGGATGTGGTTAAATTTATATACAGACATTTTTATCAAAGTCCCCCTGAAAAAAAGATTATCTACAATTCCTAGATTTATAACAAAAAGACCAAGACTTTGAAAGGGCAATTTAGAAACTTAAAAAAAGTAACACTTCTCATTAAAAATTACTTTAAAAAGTTTTTTTCTATTCTATGAATAACCACCGATAATTTCTTTTCTTTTTTTTTTTTTTAGTTGAGGAATCATTGAGGGTACAATGAGCCAGATTATAGTGCTTGTGTTTGCTGGTGAAGTCCCTCTATTAATAGGGTCTTACCCCCAAGAGGTGAGCCACGCACCATGGCCCTCCCTTCCTCTTTCCTCTCCTCTATTCCCCCTCCCCCACCATGTATTAGCATCCATTGTCCTCATATCAAAATTGAGTACATTGGATTCTTACTTCTCCATTCTGTGATGCTTTACTGATGTATTTCAACTCCATCCAAATTAATACAAAAGAAGTAAAGTCAGCATCGTTTTTAGTGGCTGTATAGTATTCTGTGGTATACATATATCACAGTTTGTTAATCCATTCCTAGATTGGTGGGTCTGTAGGTTGTTTCCACAATTTGGTAATTGTAAATTAAGCTGCAGTTAACAGTGTAGTGCAATTGTCCTTACAATAAAATGATTTCTTTTCTTCTGGGTAGAAGCCCAGTAATGGGATTGTGGAATCAAATAGCAGGTCTAGTTTGAGTTCCGTAAGGAGTCACCATACTTCCTTCCAAGAGTTCTGTAGTAGTTTGCAGTCCCACCAGCATTGTAAAAGTGTTCCCTTCTCTCCAAATCCACACCAGAATCTGCAGTTTTGAGATTTTGTGATGTGGGGCATTCTGGTTGTGGTTAGGCGATACTAACAATCTTTTTGTTAATTATAAACACATCTACTTGAGAATATGAAAAATTGATATCATTAAAATACTTTTAAATATCATATTGATTCATCATTATCTGCATATTAGAAATAGTAGTTTCTTCAAAGTTATACTATGCTCTTCATAGACTATAAATAGAATTTCATGATACAGACATGTCAATCTATTTTATTAAATAAAATTATGAGAAAAAATGCTTCATGTTATTTAAATTTTTGAGCTAATTTAGGAATACTAGATTACTCACAGGAAAGAAATATGTTTTTAAATTGTATATAGTGTTATTTAATTATAACTTGACATGTTTACCAAAAGAAGTATATTTGTAATCTCCCCCACATGAGGATATGTCATTTTGGTTAATTAAGATAGTCAAATATAAATTTGAGGAAATCTGTTTATGCTTAGCAATAATTCATAAATTTGAGATGAGGCTATTTGGGAAGTTAGCAAAAGCTATAGTCCCTATTTTCCATACAAGCACACAAAAAAATGAAATTTAAAAAAAATATAAAGTTGACTGGCATATTTTTCAGATGCTTAAAAGTCTCTTCCTTTCTTCACTTCCTTTCCTCACTTTCATAGCCAGATATAAATACTGTGCAACATTTAATTGATACAAAAGATATATTTAGATATTAATGGATATAGAAGATGCTTATAGGTAACTCATTTCTTTCTTTTTTTTTTTTTTAGACAGAGCCTCAAGCTGTTGCCCTGGGTAGAGTGTCGTGGCATTACAGCTCACAGCAACCTCCAATTCCTGGGCTCAAGCGAGTTTCCTGCCTTGACCTCCCAAGTAACTGGGACTGCAGGCGTCCGCCACAACGCCCGGCCATTTTTTTTGTTTGTTTGTTTTTGGTTGCAGCCATCATTGTTGTTTGGCGGGCCACAGGTGCCGAGCCTAGGTAACTCATTTCTAATTTAAACCTTTGTAAACTGAAATTATATTAAGGCTAGTTTCCTGTCAGTTAAAAAAAATTAAGAGAGTTCCCACAGTACTCTAAAAAACAGACCTGACATGAACATATTTTGGAGAATAGCTAAATTGTATGTCCAAGTACTACCTTGATTGATTTTAACTCAGATCTTCTCATCAAATTACATTTGCAAAAGTAACCAGGGAGACAAAAAGCTTGACTATTGAACTAGTAAACCATGTCAAAGAATATAATAAAAAAAAAAGCTAAGTTCATTTCAGAGTCAAAGAGATCTCATATTTTAATACATAAACATGCAAAGTTCAATTTCTGAAAGCCTAGTTAATCAACAGTACCTACCTACTATGAGACAGAATAGGAACAGACAAGTAGGTTTACAGGTCAAAAAAATGCTTGGGTTTGGGTGGCTGGCCTTTACTTTTCTAACTTTGCTGCCTTTCTAGTAGTTTAGCTTACATAACTAGTTTTCTTTCATAAACACATCACATTCCTGGCTATGCATACATTTGCAACCTCAATTAATCAGATATATGGTTATAAAAAACATTAGTGATTGAAAGATTTTTTTAGGTTGATGCTATTATTCACATATTATACTGTTTATTAAGAGAGAATATCTATCATAATAATTCAGGAATTTTAAGGAAAAAAATTTTCCTAAATTCCTCAATTGGTTTTGAAATTATACCAGCATATACAAATTAAAGGTGAATACTGAAATGAATAAATGATTCTCTAAATGTTATATAATAAATATAAATGCAATATGTTTACAATGCAATGTATTTATCCGGCAAATATTCACTGAGTACCTTCTGTAATGCTAGGAATTCAAATCAGTGTAGGAAGCATAATTTTGAACAATAGATAGTCTTTACATCCACAAGAACAGTGGGAAGAAACATGTAAGCAAATAATTTCTGTACACTGTGTAAATGCTGTGATGGATTTAAGTGTCATATATAAAAGAAATTGATGAGGGAACATCAAATTGCATGGGGATATGGAGGAGGATTTACCAAAGACAGTCTAACAGAAAGGTCCAGAGGACAGAGCTGAGGTAGCTTGGAGCAAGAAGTAGAAGGTAATTATATTCTTTTTTCTCAAACCAACTTTCAATTCATCCTGCAACCTACAACTGCTAAATTGTGGTAGGAGGAAGATATTTCTGCTAAATCCTTTCTTCAGAAGCTCAGAAATAAATCCCGATGTGTTTTCTAGTGAATTTCCATGTGATGGTTAATTTTATGTACCAACATAACTAGGACAAAAGATGCCCAGATCGCCAGTAAATCATTATTTCTGGCTGTGTTTGTGAGGGTGTTTCTGGAAGAAATCAGCATTTGAATATGTAGACTGAATCAAGAAGACTGCCATGACCAGTGTGGGTGAGCATCTTCAGATCCATGGAGGGCCTTAATAGAACAAAAAGCAAATTTGCTCTTTCTACTTGAACTGCGACATCCTGCCCTCAAGTATTTGCTTACAGGTTCTCAGGTCTTTCGGCTTTCACTGAGATTTCATAGGGTTCCCTGGCTCTCAAGCTTGCAGAAAGCAAATCATGGTACTTAGGCCACTATAATCACACGAGGTGATTTCTATAATAAAAAAATATGATTCTGTGAACTGAAATAAAATCTACTCCTTCTACCCTCTGCCCCACTTACTGAATGGACTCGAGAGAAACCTTAAAAGTAAATTCTCAAGTTCTTAACCATGACAGAATGGGCAGTCAGATACACCTTGTTAAAATCTCCCCTTCCAAGCTCATAATCTACCCCTCCCTACTTACAATTTTTGCACTAAGACTAACTAGTATTCTTACCTGGTAAGAGATCACTGACCATGGAGTGATTTTTAACTCTGTACTAGACAAACTAGATCTAACTTGCTAATTACCAACTACCAGCCCAAATGTCCAGATCTCTCATCTAGAATAACTTAGAGCTGTTTGTACCCTGGTCAGGCAGCATGGCCCAGATGTGGCCACAGAAAACCCTTCTCAAGTTGTCAGTTTGGGGGGGCCTCTTGGCAAGAGGGCCAGACTGGGGAGGGACTTCCCACATGGTGGTGCCACAGTAGCAGAAGCTTTGTTCAAGCTTTTAGATCTGAAGCCAAACGTTTCCTTGGCCAAAGGGAGTCCACCTTTCTGCTTCTTTGTTGGGTGTCCGAGGCGTATTAAAACGAACTATCGTGACTGGAATTAAAATGTAACAGGCCTCATTCACCCACATCTTTGGAGCGCAATCTAGCTGCTCCAGGAATGTTTTAGGGACATTTCATTCTCTGTGACAGCAAGAGATGACTGTTGCTGAGAAGGCCTTACAGTTTTAGAAAAGATTGACAAAGGCTATTTACAGTTGAAGGTTGTTGCTACAGAGGACTTTTTACTTTGGGCCTTAGATAAGAAAGGGATTGGGTGAAACACCCAGAGAAATATCTACCAAGAAAGTATACTATCAAAGCATTATGTAGCGTGGTCCCACACCAGTCTTGTGGCATTCCCATGGGTTATTGGATATATTAAAATTATAAAGGAAACATTGCCAAATGTGAAATGGTGTTTAACTTTCTTTGGATTATATTTATAAAAATGTGTTATTAATGTGCACCCCAACATAAGACAGTATATGTCTCAATGTATATTATCATAAATAGGTATGGTATTGCTAAATTGTTGTATGCCACAGAAATAATGAAATATCCTTATCAATAAGGTGTTTCAAACTTTTGTCATCTACAATCATTGTTTTACTTTGATTCTTCACTAAAAGATTCTTCAAGGAAACAAATAGAAAGGGCTCTGCCAAGTACTCTTGAATACAGGTTTATGATTAGACTAAGTAAAAACTTTTAGCCCCTAAATTAAAAAACTGACACCTTTAGGATTACTAACCCAACATAATGCAAAACAAATAAATTACATGGCACAAAACTGACAGAGGACTGAGATAATTTTTTATGACGTTTTGTTTAAAATAATGCTGACTATTCATGTGTTGTTTTCTGGAGACAAGAAAATATTTTTCTTTTGGGTTATTTACAGCCTAAAACAACTATGTAAAATAGAAACATTTCTTTTCTTCTCTATACCTGGTATTGAAAATTGTATTCATTTTATGGCAATATAGTTATTCACATACATTCAATAAAAATGTCTTCTTTTGTAACAAGATACATGTGAGACATTGATTATTTTACCAAGGCTTTGACTACAATAATATTTTCAGGTAAAGTTTCAACAAAGTCAATTTAGAAAAGGCCTATATAGCCAAAAACTTTTCTTGCTGTACTTTATGCAAGTGCTCAGGACAAATGTCCTAAGATAAAAACTTATTTTGCAATCAAATTGGTCTTACTATAATTTTATTCTGGTGAAAAAAGACACTGGAGATAGAAAAACCCTAACACACTTGTTACTAGATTCCAGTCCTTCCCTTTGTTTGGGGGAGGGGGGGCTTTTATTATTTGCCTGTAATTCAAACTGAATCCTGAATTATTTCTTGGCTACAGATGATAATTTTCTTTATAATGTTTTTTAGCAGGACATTAATAAGTTAGATTACTTTTATTCTTTCTGACAACCAAATTCTCTGTGATTGTCAGATTATTTATCTCTTGTTTTTTCCCAATAAAATAAGAATAATGGTACTCCAAAGACAAGAGATGATTTGACAAAAGCCTATGAATCTCTCTCATTTAGATTCCCAATTGACCCAATCTGTTTTCTATTGCCAGTGCCCAGCTACTAAAACTACAGAGGCATCCTCCATCAGGGAAGAGGAGGACATTTCAGATTATAAGGGCCAATTTTGAGGACCAGAACTAGTTCTTCCAAACCAAAGTTAGACAGGCAAGTGCTTAAACAGGTGGCAAAATAAGAGACTTTGCCTCCTGTGACCCAGGCATCCACTCCAACCATAAAGAATTTCCTACTCCTATCACTAGAACGGAGAAGCAAGAATCCAATGTACTCAATTCTAATATGAAGGCGATAGATGATCTAATACAAGAGGAGGGATGAGGGGAATAAGAAAGGGGAGAAGGGAGAGGGACAGGGGGTGGTTACAGTGCATGGCACACCTCTTGGGGGTGGCACACAAAAATAAGAGGGACTTTGCCTAACAACTGAAATCACTGTAACCTAATTCTTTGTACCCACAATGAATCCCAAACAATAAAAAAAAAAAAAAAAGAATTTCATTCTTCTCTTAAACTTAATAAAATTACAGAGAGGATAGCAAGATATCTTGTAATAGAGCTTCTTGGGTGTAGTTTTTCTCAGTTATGGGATTTATGCAAACAGACATATAATCAGAAAAACATCAGGACTGGGTGCAGTAGCTCATGACTAAAATCTTAGCAATCAGGGAGGCCAAGGCAGGAGGGACGCCTGGAGGTCAGGAGTTCAAGACTAGCCTGAGTAAGAATGAGACCCCACTACTATACAAATATAAAAGTTAGCTGGGTGTGATGGCACATGCCTGTAGTCTCATTTACTCTGGAGGCTGAGGCAGGAGGATCATTTGAACCCAGGAGTTTGAGGTTGCTGTAAGCTAGGCTGACTCCACCTGGAGCAACACAGTGAGATTCTGTCTCAAAACAAAACCAAAAAACCCAGACAAACAACAAAAATACTGTGGCCTGAAAGTCTCTAAATTCCTTAGCTCAAATAGTTTTAACATCATGCTTATGTTTCATATAGCTAATTTCTATAGTAACTAAGACTAAGAGTACAATAGCTTGATGTATATAGAGAAGTTAACTTTATAACTTTGTTTTTTGGCTTTTATATTTTTCCCTTTTACTTCACTTTTTAAACTTCTGATGTAGCTGCTTACTCTCAAAAACCATATACAATAATTGCAAGCCCCTATCTGAGAAACGGGGTTATTACTCTTCATTATGTGAAGGATCACAGGGAATTTCATACCAAAATATGGTTCTCTGGTATCATGAGAGTTTTGAATTAAAATCTTTGAGAGATCAACAGGGGCAGGAAGAGATTTTTCCTTTATTTACCTAACAATCTGATGGACCCATCAAGAACAATTGTTTTTTCCTTCTCTTCCTTGTTATGTCATTAGAAAAGATCAAGAATATAATCACATCTGGTCAGACCTTCTTATAAAATAGTGTGTATCTTTCTGGCTTATTCAGTTTCCAAAGAGAACAATTTACAAGTCAATCTGTGCTCCCAACTCCATTCATTCTCCCAAGTATCCAATCATGTTTTGTCCCTCAATATCTGTATATTTCCCCTATCTCCACCTGCTCTCTGACATAACTTTATAAAATGTCTGGCCTCCACTATAATATTAACTATTGCAGGCTCGGCACCTGTGGCTCAATGGGCTAAGGCGCCAGCCAAGTACACCTGAGCTTGCGGGTTCGAATCCAGCCTGGGCCCACCAAACAACAATGGTGGCTGCAACCAAAAAAAAAATGGCCGGGCGTTGTGGCAGGCGCCTATAGTCCCAGCTACTTGGGAGGCAGAGGCAGGAGACTTGCTTGAGGCCAGGAATTGGAGGTTGCTGTGAGTTGTGATGCCACAGCACTCTATCCAGGGCGACAGCTTGAGGCTCTGCCTCAAAAAAAAAAAAAAAAAAAAAGAATATTAACTATTGCTCCCTTGTTCTCCCTGTGAACTTATTAATAATAATTTGTATGTATTTTTTTCTTATTAGTCTGTCTTTTATAAATGGATTTTTTAGTAACCCTTCAGAAGGTGAAGGGACCTATATGAGATTGTATATGGCACCTGGAAAAAAGCAAATGCATAATAAAGATCAGTTATTCCTGTTTTAGACACATTCAATAACTATAATATTACTTAATTGTGACAAAGTTTGATTTATTTTTATTCTTTGTAAAATTTTTCAGCTATACATCACTATTGTTTCAATGTGTCTTTATTTTGTTTATCAGGAAAATATTACTGATTTGAGCATTGTAATTTAATTATATTCATATTTTTCTCTTAGTTGAATGTTATTTGCCCTCAAAAATTATAATCTCTTCAGTGGATTGGAAAAAAATATCCACTTTCCTCTAATAATGAGCCAGAGTTTATCTTTGAGTGGTGGTAGATAATAACAAAGTTGCTTCTGTGTTTTTTTCCCGAATTGTTCCTAGTAGGCAGTAAAAAGGGAAGGCAAAGTATTCATTAAGTTATACGTTTGATAGGGTTTATGAAGTAATTTTCAATGGCAAATAAGAAACAAAACTGAGCGATGAATAAAGCAACGAAAGTGAAATGAATTGCACATGGCCTGGAAAATCATAAAGACAAGGAATAAGAAAATTCAGTTTGTGAAGCATATGTCGCGCACTTTTTTCTTTCCCCATTAACAGCAGGTCCAAAATTTCAGCAAAGAAAATCTCTAGCAGAGTTTCTAGCCTCACACAGATGCTTAGAACTTCTGAAATCTGAATTTAGAATGTGTTTTGTGTAAGAAATACAATCTCAACAGTAGCTAATATGGGTTTCCTGGTTCTCTTATAGGGTTAAATGGACACTGAAAACAGACAAAGAACAACTTTCCAAATCTGCTTACTAATTTTAGTCTCTCTAAATAAAGCCCAAACTCCATCAGGTATTTATTTACGAATGACAATAACACACACACATACACAGTGCATGTTATCTAAACAATCTCTAACTATCTGTGATAGGGGTCCTTTAAAAATCCAAACTATTGGAGATTTGATATTTTTGTAAAATGTAATAAAAATATCATATCAATGTCAACTCTTCAACAAGTTTCCAAATGTTACCGCCTGTCTGTACTCGGCTTGTCAAAGTCCTGTAACAAACATTCATAGAGTCCCACATGTTGGGTAGTCCTGTCTTTAATATCTTTTTATTCCCGTGGAAATGTCACCATATCTATTGGAATCAGATGGTAGCGAGAGGACCAATGTAAATGTGTCCTAATAAGAAATTAGAGGGTGGCGCCCGTAGCTCAGTGGGTAGGGCACTGGTCACATACACTGAGGCTGGTGGATTTGATCCTGGACCAGGCCAGCTAAACAATAATGACAACTGCAACAAAAAAAAAATAGACAGACGTTGTGGTGGGTGCCTGTAGTCCCAGCTACCTGGGAGGCTGAGGCAACAGAATCACTTAAGCCCAAGAGTTTGAGGTTGCTGTGAGCTGTGATGCCACAGCACTCTACCTGAGGGCGACATAGTGAGACTCTGTCTCAAAAAAAAAAAAAAATTATAAGGGTCTATTTTTATTTTCCCTAAAGCCCAGTGGGGTGCATGGTGAATGTTAGTGTCAGTATGGCGACTCTGCCGCACTGTCTCCAGATACCCAGGCCCCTTCTAAGTGCTGGACTTAGACTCTATCAGTTTTCCTCATGGGGAAATTAAGGACTTCACCTTGCCATCACATATGTAGAAAGACAATAGGAGCAAGGAGAACACAAATCAAAAGAGGAAAGCCTCAATGTTAGATGTTTTTTGAAGAAATGTGAAGCAGCAGACACATGACACTTTTTAAGAATTTCATTATCCAAAAATTAGTGTTCTAGAGACGCCTAACTGTAGGTGGTTATGGGAAAAGTAATCCTTATCTAGGGGACTTTAATTACATCAAAAGAAGGTAAGAAGACACTACAAGCCATGCCTGCTACATTTAGTGCTATACATATGGAGGAGCTCCCAGCATTCATGAATTTGAGCCGTTGATTTAGAAAAATAAAAATTAAAAAATTTATTTTTATTTCAGAATGTTTGAAATAGGACAGAAGTAAATCCTTTCTCCCAAAAGTAGAATTGCTAGGGCAGCTCCTGTGGCTCAAAGGAGTAGGGCGCCAGTCCCATAAGCCAGAGGTGCAGGTTCAAACTCAGCACTGGCCAAAAACTGCAAAAAAAAAAAAAAAAAAAAAAAATTAGAATTGCTCAAGCTTAGTTTCTGCTCATATTCTGTCCATTCTGAGAAATAAAATGTAGATTTAATTTTAATACAGTTCAGTGACTCTCGCCATTAGATATGAGTAATACAGTTCATTTTAATGCCTCAGTGACTTTGACATCACTCGACAATTCCCCAACAGTGTCAGTTATGAAGAATCAAAAGGAGGATACAATGTCAACACTTTAACTTTGACAAAAGCATGTGACTTCTGGGATGGATTTAGTACTACTTTGGCAGGTCTGATGGTCACTTTTAATATTTCAGGTACAACTTGTAAAATATATGTCCTTTAAGGATATCATACAAAATTACAGTGTTTAAATACACCTGGAGGACTTTTTCCCTTATAAAATGTGCATATTCACATTGCCTAAGGTCATTATCAATAGAATTTACAAACCCATATGATATTCTGGAAAGAACAGAATACTTAATATTTTGAAGTATGTGAAAACCAAAATTATTGAATGAGAGATATTTTACTATTTTGTATTTTTTTTTTAAAGAAACTCATCTAATCATTTTTACTTTTTCTCTAGACACATCTCTTTCTTCTTTAGTTTACAAATCAAGGATGACAATAGAATGAAAAAAAAAACCACAAGGAGGGTTAGCATATACTTGAGGGCACTATGGAGTCTGGATTTATTAGCACTGAACACTTTGTGGTGTAAACATCCATGTACTGGAACAAATTAATCTCTCTAACACTTATTTTTCTAAGATAGGCATTTTTGCTTTACAAATACATATTCTCACTCTGTTGCCTCATTATCTGGAGTTCACAGTGAGGTAATTTAGTAGTCTAGGTAAAGGTTTTTACATCTTGCATAAGGTTAGGGATAGGAAAGTTGACTAAATGTGAACAAATTGGAGCTGTGTTTCAGAGAGGACCCCACAGGCCCTGAGAAGGAATTGGAAATGCAGGCAGAAGTTAAAAACAGTGATTCTGCAGTTTCTAGGTTTGTGAAATTGAATGACTATTAATGTCAGCAATTGAGACAGGGAGAAATGAGAAGGACTTCATTATGAAATCTGAATCCTGTAATTTCAGGATAGCTGTAACAAAGAGAATTATTATACCACACAATTTCACAATAACATGTTCTTAGAACAGAAAAATTGACTTAGACAGAGTCCAATCCTCCAACTCATGACAGATGATAGCACTACAGCTTCTGTTTTGATATTTTAAATTATGATATACCATTAGTTTTATAAACATGGTATATTTCCAAAAAAGCATCTTTTTTTGATATTCTGCTTATGAATCATATAGTTGTTTTTGTATAAAATGCAAACAATTTTCAACATAGAATTTTATAAAATTTATGCTGCATGTTCAAGAAAATTTAGACATTTCTTAATAAAATAATTCACAAGTATGGAGTATAAAAGCATTTATTTATTCAACATATTTATTTCTTAAAAATTGTCTGTCTTGGCTCGGCGCCTGTGGCTCAGTGGGCTAAGGCGCCAGCCACGTACACCTGAGCTGGTGGGTTTGAATCCAGCCCGGGCCCGCCAAACAACAATGACGGCTGCAACCAAGAAATGGCCAGGCGTTGTGGCGGGCGCCTATAGTCCCAGCTACTTGGGAGGCAGAGGCCAGGAGACTCACTTGAGCCCAGGAATTGGAGGTTGCTGTGAGCTGTGATGCCAAAGCACTCTATCCAGGATGACAGCTTGAGGCTCTGTGTCAAAAAAAAAAAAAGGAGCATTTATTTATTCGACATATTTATTTCTTAAAAATTATATTGTCCTTTTCTACCAGTTCTTAAAAGGTAGTCTCTAAATCCTTAGAATTTCCTAGGGTTAGTAATGTCTTTGTTGTTTATCGTGTGCCCCTCACCATTTTACTAATGAGATGGCTGATGGTTGGGGAAATGATTGTCCAGTTATGTCAAAGTCACTGAGGCAATAATAAAAAGGAGTCAGGGTAAAGGCTGAACATGCCAGAAAGTCCAATTACATAATTAAAAGATCAGCCTGATCTCTTGGGAAGGGAGAGGTGTAGAGATACCATTTTATTACTTGGTCAATGATTTAATCAGTCATGACTGCATGATGAAACTCTAATAACAACCTTGGACATTGAGGCTTAGATGAGATTCCCTCCTTGGCAATTCTCTGCATGCTGTTACATATTGATGAACAGGTAGATGGCAATCTGGGGATGATGGAAGCTTTGCATGTACCTCTGGTCCAGACCCGCTCTTCTTTTGGCTAGTTCAATTGTGTATCTTTTTGCTAAGCAAGAATCCAATGTACTTAATTCCAATATGAACCAAAATGATGATCCAATACATACCTACATAAGATAAACTGAAATCAATTCAAGGTGGGGGGCAGGAGAATGAGGGAGTGGGTAGATAAAAGGGGGAGTTATGATGCAACTCTTGAGGGCAACTATAAGAGGGACTTTACCTAACAAATGCAAACAGTGTAACCTAATTCTTTGTACCCTTAATGAACCTGAATGAATAAATAAAAAATAAAAATAAATAAGTACAATAAAAATTTATCCACTGACAAAAATATCAGATTTCTAGATAAGAGAAACATATTATGAGTTATACATAATAAAAAATACCAACCAGGGTAGCATTTAGCACCAAATACTTGAATCGTAGTACTCATACAGTGAGAACCAGATATCAGTTCATCATACAATGGATTTAGATCCCAGAAGAGAAATTTTAAAGGAACAACAATGAAATCCTGCTAGCATTCATCTAGAGTGCAACACATGTAAATATATTTGATCATAAAGATATGCATGGCTAGCTAGATATATGGCATTCATAAATGTTTTCTTTTCAGAAAGACGACTTTAATTTATTATTTTAATAACATCAAAAGTATTATTATTTTTTCAGAATAAAAAGTACCCCCAGCTCAATATTTAAAGTTAGAAATTTTTCCATTGATGATGAAAGCAATAGCATTCAATTGAGTGCTCTGAGTGATTCCTTAGCAAATAAGAAAATTTGGGTAGTGCATCATATGGGGAGACTTATTTCTTAAAGACCCTCAAAAGTTTGACAACTATATGCAAATGATTATAGCTATCTTTAGATAAGTTAGAGAAGAAAACAATATCTCAAAAATAAATATGAAGAAAGATGAGGCAGGGTGGTGCCTGTGGCTCAAAGGAGTAGGGCATCGGCCCCATATGTCAGAGGTGGCAGGTTCAAACCCAGCCCCGGCCAAAAACTGCAAAAAAAAAAAAAAAAAAAAAAAAAATGAGGCAACATTTTACAAATTTTAGAATTTTCTAAAAGCAAGGTATTAATATTTCTTTCTGTTTATATCTCTGATTTAAAAACATCACAAAAGTCTAATATTATAACATTGTGTGTTCAATATTTAGGTATCATGAAAAAGAAAGTTACTCAAATAATCAAATGAAGATAATATTTGAAGTAAAGGAAAAAACTAAAATTGTTTTTCAGGTAATCATTTTGACAGTACCACTATAAAGTTGTTAATACATAAAGTGGCAGAAGTGGATATATGATACCTAGTTGGATTATATATTATGCTTGTATGATAAAAAAAATTAGGATCACAGCTCTTCTTTTTCTTTCCCATCCATTTTATGTTATAGAAAAAACATTTAAGGGGAGAAATGATGGTCAGGATTTGACGATAAAGACAAATAAATTAGTTGCTGTTATTAAATTATTATATTAACACAATTATAATTTTAAAGCGCATTTTATTATAAAACAGGAACTATAGAATTAAGTTCCACCATGACACCTAAATATTAAAACACAACAAAGAAAAAGCATCCACACAATTTAAATTAGCATAATCTATTTAGCCTGTAGTGATTTTGGCATATTGTTTTTTTGTATGCAAAACTAATCTTGATGAGTAAACATTTGACCAAAGTAATACAGAGAATAAAGAGCTAAATCTGCTCATTATGAAGACTTTGTTTTTGTTACCATGTTACCTATAAATCAGCTGTTATGGATTGAATGTTTGTGCCCCTTCACCATCAAATTAATTCATAGAAATTCTGCACTGCAACATGATAGTATTTGGTTGTGGACCCTTTTTGCAGATGATTAGGTGGTAGAATGGGGTCCTTATGAACAGGATTAGTACCTTATAAAAAAGAAGCCAAAGAGCTCACTTAACAAACCACAGTTTGTTGTTTAAGCCATGCAGTCCACTTTATTCTTCTTAGAATAGCTGAAATGCAGAGCAGCCTACATAACCAATGCACATCAATTTTGATATTTGAGGAAAATAAATGATAAAATTATTTAGGGAAATAATTTTTTATGGAAGAGATAATTTTTGAAATCTTTGTGTGAATTGTAGAAATAAAAACAATAGACTCCAACTATGCTCATTATTTCATTGCAATTTTAACAAGAATGTAAGTGAAAGGAAAACAAGGCAATCGAAGAGGAAAGGAAGACTTACTGAAGATTTTAATGTACGAATCTTTTCATTAAAATGCTTTCAAAGTAGCTGTAAAATATTATTTTCTTTGAGAATAAAATGAAGATTTACCAAAAAAGAAGACAGCTTTAACTTTTTAAGTGAATTGGATTCTCAGCGTTCTTGACGTTTTGTCTCTGTATGATCGATAAATCTCCTTTATTTCTAGGTAGAAACAGTTGAATTAGAGATCACATCTCCCTTTTTCAGTCCATTATAAGGTTAACAGAGTCACTAGCCAATGTCAATTTGTGTGTAAAATTTCCAGTTAGTTTTTCAGGAAATAGACAAAAAAAAAAAAAAAAAAAAAAAGCATTGTGAAAAAGAAAGAAGAATAGCATGGAAATTAGAAGCCAAAAATCTATTCCTTTTTTTTTTTTTTTTTTTTGCAAGAGTCTAACTCTGTCGCTGTGGCATATTCTTCAAATGAAACTTCTGAAGAAAAGAGGTGTTTTCCTCTTTCTAGCTGGTGTAAGGGGAATAAGACTTTAATAAATTGAATATAAAGTAAACATTGATGGATTTCTTTACCTAAACAGAAACAGTAGTTTTTAACAAGGAAATAATCAGGTAATTAACTGTGGATAATTAAGTTGGGAGAAACAAAATTAATTCAAACTAGTTCGTTAGTAGTAAAATGACAAGAATGTAGTCAGTGAGAAAAAATCATTTTGTCCATTTAAAATATTGAATTTTAACGGTGAGAAAATGAATAACGCTGTTGAATGTATCTACTTTAAGATTGAAATCTGGCATTCTAATGGGCAAATAAAACCTCAAGTAATACTTAAAAAAATTACTTTTAGTCTACTTGATGACCTTATCTGACCAAAATTGTGTAAATAATTTGGTTTTCCAAAATGTATTTGTTGGAACATATATTACAATTGATTGTTAAAGATGTTGAAAATTTCTGTAAGGAACTGAATATAAAATGTAAGATATAAACGTTTTGATACAGAATATTCAGAGACTTTAATAATATTTACTATAAAACACTAAGATTAAGGTATAGTTCTTGATATTTCTTCATAATACCCCCTCTCCTCATTCATTCATTCATTCATTTACTCACTAAGTTAAACATTCTACTGTTAACGTCTTCCAAACATGAGGCACTGTTGTATGCACTATGAATATAGCAATGAACAAAGGGATAGAAATTTTTGCCTTCACAGATTTTTGCTTTTCAATTGAGCATCTTTTGGGTATAATGGCATAGGTATCATTATACCCCCAAATATATACATACCATATATAGAACTTAAACAGGGTTATAGGTAAGAGTTTTTCAGGTAAGGTAACATTGCTGCTTTGGATATTTTATTAGCAGAGATTCTGTGTCTATTTTGATGCCACTTTAAGAATAAAATGATAAATACACACACACACACATATATATATATACACATATAACAAGTTTGCAAACTTACCACCATTCATTGGTGGGCGGTGCCTATGCCTCATATACTGAGAAACAGAACAATCTTAACTGAAAATCTTAGCATGAGAAAGATGTGGTCATGCATCACCACAATGCACCAACTCACATGGCACTATGAGGGAGCTAATTTCCTTAATTGCTTTCTTTGATTGTTAATCTCCATAAAACTCACTATATCCCATGCTACTCTTTCTTGTTTTACCTCCTTTAGACATTATTTATGATTTACTCTGAGGAAAAATGGGCCAGATTCCCTGGAAGCTCAGTAGACTTAGGCCATGAATATCCCTCCCCATCAATATCCTTCCTTCTTAGACTTTTGACTCATGAACCACAAAAGGACCAGTCAGCTTCATCTCCTATCACTGCCCCACTTGACTAGGCTTCTGGCAAGCCTGCCTTGATGCCATGCTCTGATTCCTGAGATGCTGAGATTTGTGTCTTAGATGAGGGTGTAAAGCAAGAGAAAAGGGAGTGGGGAAAAAAAAGAAGAAAGAAAAAGGCATGCATCTATTTTTCCGGTAACATAACAGGTACAAGAGATATGCTATATTATTACTCAATCTCTAAACATGGGTTGATGAAGATGTCTGTATTTTTCAAGATTAATTTTTTAATTGTTTGAACATTTTTTGAGTATTACTTTAAGAAAATATACTATATATTCATATATGTAAACACAAGTATACAAATATGTTCAAAATTTTCCTTGCTTCCTTCCATCCTTCTTTTGTCTCTCACTCTCTCAGTTTATCCATCTATTATTGTGTATCATCAATCTACTCGAACACACACACACACACTCACGCACACACTCACACACACACACACACTGACACACACATTCATATATACTTTTAAAAAGACTGGAATTATTGTACAATTATTTCACAGTTTCATTTGGTAGCAGAAATATGAAATATAATTTATATACCTTTGACTCAGTAATTCCTATTAAATATAAAAAAATAGTCTTTGTAAATGCCTATAAAGATATTAAAGTAAATGTTAGAATAATCCATTAATAAAGGAAGATTAAAGAAATCAGTGCATTTATATTATGGGATATTATACAGTCTCTGAAAATAAAGGATATTCTTTTTATAATACAGAAGAATCTTTATAATTTTGTGTTGAGTACAAATAGTAAGTTGGAGCACCAAATGTAAACTATTTCTATAAAATACAAGCATTATATATGCACATAAAAGCAATATATATATTCATGTACAATTATCACTATATCATATCCCAATATAAATATATTTAAATGATTTCAAATAAATAATATGATTCAGGAATTTTTTTTCTTTTATTTATCCATCCATTATCAAATGCATATAGAGTGATTGCTCTGTCCCACACAATGTTAAGCCCTAAAAAAAATAGAACATATTTTCCTAGATTTGAATGAATGTAAGATATACATAAATATTTCCCAGGGATAGAAGTTTGTATATTGTACAAATGTGCAGGAGGCCAAATACACCATTATCCACTGATAAGGGCTGAGAGAGATAAAGTTTCAAAGAAAGAGATAGGAAAGAAGAGCACGGGTTAGAATGAAAGCATACTCCACGATGGTTACATTAGTTAAAATGAGTTAGAGGTTGTAGGATAATCTATTAAATGCATTACTCTTTAATGTTCAATTCACTTCTAAGGTTATATCTGACTTTTATTTTTAATTAATATATAATAAATATTTGTAATTAGTATGTAGGAAAGATATAGAAAGTTTTCAATATTTTTTAATTAGCATATAAGAAAGGTTTAGAAATATTTAAAAATCTCATAGGAATGGTGCTAGGTTTAAAAAATAATGCCATGTGATTTTTAAGTTTTATGATGAAACAAAATACAGGTGCAAAGAATCATTAAAGACAATTGATTCATATTTCTGATAATGCATTTATATAATGTTAATTCCCTATTATTGAGCACTTACAGGGTCACTAGACAATACAATTCAAAATTCACATTCGATAAACTTAGAAGATAACAGAAAAATAATCACGAATATTATATGAGAATTCAGGTAATGTGATTATAACAGCAGGTTAGAAAATCATATGTGAATTTCACAGTGAGGACTATAATTGTAAATTGAATTAACTGATTTGTTAAATCTCTAAAATTTTAAGACAAAAGATTTTGACTTCTCTCTCAGAAGATAGTCTAAATGAGACATGACATGTTCATCAATAGAAAATAGAACGCCACAGAACTTTTGGCCTTCTACGGACTCCTTAAGCAGGCACTACTATCTGAAAAATCCTCTGTCAATAGTACAGCAATTGTCTTTTGGTATTATTTGGAGTATTTTTAAAGCCTAACTTATACAGTGATACACACTGGAAGCAACAATGGCTCCCCTCGAATGTAATGGATTTCTGGGAATGAGCCTCCTTTTAGTCGTTTACCAGGCGTCAATGCCCAGAGCTATCATATGGAAAGTGATTAGGCAATATTGATGAATATGAAACACAATAGACAAAATTTTTATAAATGTTGATTGTAGAATAAGGGCTTAAGTTTTGCATCAAAATAAGACAAAGATTGTTAAGTGAGTCTTTAAATATTTTGATCACTTGAAATATCAATCATCAATAATTTAATTTGTTAATTTAGTTACAAATTACATTATTGATGGTTGATATTGCAAGTGATCAAACAGCTCACAGCTGTTCACAATTATTACTTATTATTTAATTATAGTAAGCTGCCGTCCATTGAGGTCTGTAATGTACTAGTACTTTTCATATCATCTCATTTATCGCATAAAAAAATCCTAGCAAATTAGTTATTATTGTCTTAATCTTTTTTGTTGTCATTTGGTTTTTAGATGGAGTTTCACTTTGTCACCCTCAGTATAGTGCTGTGATGTCATAGCCCAAGGAACCTCAAACTCTTGGGATCAAGCAATCCTTCTGCCTCAGCCTCCCAAGTAGCTGGGACATTAGACACAGGTTCTTGCTCTTGCTCAGGTTGGTCTTGAACTCCTGAGCTCAGGTGATCTACCCACTTCAGCCTCCTCATGTGCTGAGATTATAGGTGTGAGCCACTGAGCCAGGCCTTATTCTCTTATTCTTGGAGAAGAAGAAATAGAGAAAAATCTAAGTCTAACAATAAGTGAATGTAAATAAATATTCATAAATAAATAAATGTTGGCTGTACACTTCATATAACAAATGAAGTTTACATGCAGCCCTGTGTATTTGAAACCTGCTGATTAGAGGCCAAAAACAACATCGATTCTTTTATTCTCCACTTTGTATTTGACCCTAAGTTATTTTTGACAGTACATAGGAAGTAATCAATAAATATTTTTGGATTCAATTAGTGATATGAATATAATTTGAGCAGTCACTGTTAATGTTTAAAACATGCTTTCTGTTTTGAAATATTTCTTCTGAAGCATGTTTACTCCACTTTTCCTCTCGAAATCCATTTGAATATTAATCTGACCAATGGATAAACCCATATACTTGACAATTTAAGGAATTTAACCCTGTTGGTGAAAATAGTTAACTGTTTCCTTTTTATAACAGGTTAATTTTTGCCAGTATAATGCAATGCTTAACGACAATTTTGGTGTTTACAAATGCTTTCTGCCTTGAACACTTGAAATAGGCTGCAGCCAAGTGGGTTCTATTTGTGGATACTATTGACTGTGTTCAGAGTTAGTTATTCAGATATAGTGGTCATAAATTATAGCAGTTAAACTTGGCTTTTATGATAATAAATTGCAATTTTAATTAGAAGCTCTTTCATGTGATGTTTTTTATTTGTGAGGATCACTTTATTGTTATTTAGAACCCTAATATACAATCAATATTCTATTAAGGCTCAAATGTAATACATATGAATCAAAACCTCAAAAGCTGCCCTCAATGCAAAAATCATTATCATTATTATCTTGTTGTTTAATATTTATTGTGGAGCACATTTCTTCAATAAGCTTTGACATTATTTATCTTAGTAATTAAGGTTCCAATAAAGTACCTATAACAAAAATGAGAAAATCCTATTTGATCAAGCTTGAAAGGTCATGATTTTTAAACTTGAGTTTCTCTAAATTCTGAATTAGGTAAAATTTTGTGTGAGCAAAGGCTTCACAAAAACTTAGGCTAGACAGTTCCAAAGTTTCTAAAGTATTAACAATTCCCCTGTATTTGTTTTGCCTTTTACTTTAGTATTATTTCAAAACAAACCACAATCTCCACAATCAAACCAATTAGTTGCAGGTGTTGTTCTCCATTCCTCCATGCCGGTGTCTATGCTTTGGTTTTACCTGTTAGAGTACTATGTAGCAAAGACCATCACGTATCACAAAACCCTAAGCTCACTGATAGTCTCACACATGCACAAAAAAAATTAGAAATTCTTCATTCTTTTGAACTATAAATGCTATTAAAAGAGATGATTATTCAAACAAATATTGCTTAAGGGTAAATTATAAGGTAGAATCTGGTAAATTGGTTCTAAATTGGTGTGCAAGATCTGAGACATAGCTTGAATTAAGTTGGAAAAGAAATATATATATATAAGTATGTGTGTACATATAACCTATACATATATCAATGTACCTGACTATACATAATAATGATGTAAATAAGAATAAAAAAGTAACAAATGTAAAGATTAAAGTAAAGGTGACTCATATGGGTTGGTGAAGCTCGCCAACTATTCTGTCATCATTTGGATTCATTGCAATTCTACAAACAAAGACTACCAGTTAGAATTATATCCAGTTGAAAGCAACAGATATTATATTCCCCCTATGGTTTGCACTCAGAATGTCTGGTGGTGTGCATTTCAGGAGTGATGGGGTACACTCTTCTCTACAAAGTCCTCAGACACTCAAAATCTTCTCAGTTCATTACTCTGCTCATCCCAACGTACAGCCCATAACCTCGCAATTCAAAGAATATTCTACATTCCAGATACTAAGAAGAGGGAAAATGTCAGTAAAGGCCAAAAGTCACATTCCTTTTGTTGTTGTCGCTCAATTCACAATTGCCAAGATGTAGAAGCAACCCAAGTGCCCTTCAGACCATAAGTGGTTTAACAAACTGGGCTGTATGCTTACCAGGAGTATTTACGGACACAAGAAAAGATGGAAACTTTACATCTTTTGTGTTTACCTGACTGGAATTGAAACACATTTTTCTTAGTAAAGTATCTCAAGAATGGAAAAATAATGTATCCAATGTACTCAATACTAATATGAAACTAATATATAAACAACTACACACCAATACAAAAGAAAAAAAAAACTTTGTCTAGGGTTGGGGAAAGGAAGGAGAGGAGGTGAGGGAGGAGGCAGGGCCATCAGCGGGATCTCACCTAATATGTAAAACAGGAAGTTGTTCAGCTGCTCCCTAGGTGAAGGGCTCAACTAACACTTGAACTTTACCTTAGACATGGAAATAATGTAACCTAATCATTTGTACCGGATACTGATACCGGTCTTCTCTCCTGCTGGCTCACCAAATATGATACCGGAGTTCCAGGTTCTTGGTCTTAGCAATTCGAAGAATGAATCCACGGACCACAGTATCAGTGATAAGTCACGATTTATTCACAGAAACAAAAATTACAACAACTACTAAAAATAAAACAAACCTGGCAGAGAGAACCCAGGAGGGGAACAAGCTTTCCTGCTCCCTGTTGGAGGTCTATTCTTGGGGTCCCTGCTCAGGAGTTTTTTGGTAGCAGGGGGTTGTTTTGCTGGAACTCAATGTTGACTTTTAGGCCATGGGTCTTCCTCAGTTTACAGCCAGCTGTCCAATGAAGGTTTAGGCCTTGGAAACGTAAATGAAATTCACCAGTCACAAGTGCACAGGGAGTAGACAGCAAGGTGCCAGCGTCTCCCAGTGGGTGACTGGCCCTTCCAGGGAGCTGGTTCCTCCAGCCATCCATCGCAGCATCAACACCAACATGGCTAAGGCGGCAGGTCGTGGCGCCCCCAAGTCCTGCATCAATATGAATCTGAAATAAAAAAAAATAGATTTATTTTTAAATTTATTTTAAATCCAAAACTACCTTAAAGTTTTCCCTAGCTTGACTAAAATCTGAACAAGTTTCTTCTGACTCTAGGTTCCTAACCTCCCTTTTATTGTTTACTCTGGAAAACTTTGTAATTGCAAGTACTTCTTCACTTTGAAGTACATGTTAATCCCTCAGCCTTTGGTCAATTTTACAGCTCTTTGCAAGGCTCAGGAGCTAACCTTTAGAAATAAACTTATCAAGTTAATGTTCCACCTTCATACTTTTTTTTTTATTATTGTTGGAGATTCATTGAGGGTACAAGAAACCATATTGTACTGATTGCGTTTGTAGGGTAAAGTCCCTCTTACAATCGTGTTTTGCCCCCAAAAGGTGTGACACACACCAAGACCCCACCCCCCTCGCTCCTTCCCTCTCTCTGCTCTTCCTTTCCCCACCCCTCTCTCAGTCTTTCTCTCTCTGCTCTCCCCTCTCCTCA
>CAUYON010096200.1:0-31429 GCA_963573935.1 Arctocebus calabarensis
AAATCAAAACAAGCAAACCAAAAACTTTACAGGATAAGATTGGGGAAAAAAACAATCACTATGGGTAGAAACACTAGCAAAATTGAAGTCTTATTGTTGAAAAAGGAAACAATGAAAAATTACATTTAAACTAGAAAAATGAAGCAATAAAAAATAGAAAAGTAAAATCTTTAAGGAAAATGTTAAAATTAAAAATAAAACAACAATAACAAAAACAAATAAACAACAACAACAAAAAACCCACAAAACAAAACAAAACCAAGAAACAAAGCAGTATATATATCTTGCTGATATTTTCTGGGCAAGAGGTGATCTTCAGGGGTATGATATGTTAATCGCAATGTTGATACAGCTGAATAAAATGGAGACCAGAGGCCTGTAATGATTTCTCAAACCCTGCAGGGTGGAGAGCTTAAATCCTCCTCAGCCTGTTAAGAAGGCACTTTAAATCGCAAACTTGGGCTAAGCAGAAGCTTTCCCAGGAAAGCGCTTGTAGCTGGGATCACTCCTTAAGTGGCTATTCACTTACCCAGTGTGCAGAAACTGGGCTCACCCAATGCCCCGAGGGCTAAGGCTGCAAGGCGTCTCAGTCCCCACCTTTAGGCTGCTCAGTCACTAGATTACTTGCTCCCGCCTGATGGTTGTTCAGCGATCCTGAGGCCCGAGCTTGCCGGGGCAGTTCTCCTATGATGGCTCCACACAGCCCACAACCCAACACTGGTAGCTCTTTCTGGCTTGGTGGCTCAGTCTGGAGCCCCAGACAACACTCAAATACCTCCGCACTCCTGCTCCAGTTCTCTCAAGGCAGTTCAACCGAGTGCCAAGTCCAAAAGAAACCCAAACAGCTCACAGGTAAGGCCTTTCCAGTTTGCAATCTCACTGGTGCTGTAGTCACAGTTGCCGGCAGGATTAGACCGAACAAACACACGCAACCACTTGCCAGATCTCCACTGCTTTTGCCTTCCTCAGGGGGTCCAGAAGTCTCACTCTGTCTCCTTGTGTCCCCAAAGGGATGTTTCTGGGCAGATCTCGCCAGCCAGAGATGCCTGAAGTCTTCTCTCCCCAGTCTCACTGAGCCCAGTTGCAAGGAAGCTGCTACTCGGCCACCATCTTGGCTCCTCCCACGTGTGTTGAGTTTTTTTAAATGCTTTTTTCTGAGGTTACTGTTCAGATCACCTTCTTTAGGTGAATGGGTTACATTAATTTATTTTCAAAGGCTGAACCAGTCTTGCATACCTAGAGTAAATCCCATGTAGTCAGGGTGTACAATTGTCTTTATACTTTATTAGATTTGATTTGCTAATATTTTCTTGAGGATTTTTGTACCTATGTTCATAAGAAATATTGGTGAATACTTTTCTTTTCTTGAAATTTCTTTTTCTGGTTATGATATTAGGATAATACTAACCTCATAGAATAAGGTAGGAATTATTCCTTCTGCTTCTATCTTCCAAAAAGAGATTATACAAAGGCTCGGCACCTGTGGCTCAGCGGGCTAAGGCACCAGCCATGTACACCTGAGCTGGCAGGCTCAAATCCAGTCCAGGCCCGCCAAACAACAATGATGGCTGCAACCAAAAAATGGCCAGGCGTTGTGGTGGGCACCTGTAGTCCCAGCTACTTGGGAGGCAGAGGCAAGAGACTCGCTTGATCCCAGGAATTGGAGGTTGCTGTGAGCTGTGATGCCACCGCACTCTATCCAGGGTGACAGCTTGAGGCTCTGTCTCAAAAAAAAAAAAAAAAAGAGATCATACAAAATTGATATAATATCTTCCTTAAAGGTTTGGTAGATTCACAAGTGAACCCATCTAGGCCTGGTGTTTTGTGTTTGGACAGATTATTAATTATTGGTTCAATTTCTTTAATAAATATATGTCTATAACAGTACAATCAAAATATTTCTGATTGTATATGAAGCACATTGTGCCCTATGATTGCACCAATGTACACAATTATGATTCAATAAAATTATAAAAAATAAATAAATAAACAAATATGTGTCTAGTCAGGTTTCTGTTCTTTCTTGGGTGAGTTTTGGCAGATTGTGTCTTTCCAGAAATTGGCCCATTTATCTAAGTTATCAAATTTGTACACATGTATTTGTTAATACTATTTCTTCGTTATCCTTTTAATGTTCATAGGATCTGTAGTGATAGCCCCTCTTTCATTTGTGATATTAGTAATCTGTGAATTCTCTTTATTGGAGGGGGCTATCTAGAGACTATTTTATCGATCTTTTTAAAGAATCAACTTTTGGCTTTGTTAATTTTCTACCTTTTCTATTTTCAATTTCATTGATTTCTGCTCTAATTTTTATTATTTATTTTCTCCTGCTTACTTTGCATTACATTCTTTTTCTAGTTTCCTAAGATGATACTACATAGCTTAGATTATTTTAAAAATAGTTTTATTGAGTTAAAATATATAATATATATTTAATTATCTTTACCATTTTACATGTACAGACCAATGATAATAAATATATGTATATTATTTTTATATTTCCATTCCTCCCCTGCCCTCCTTCCCTTGTCTCTGGAAACCATCAATCTAGTCTCTATTTTCATAAGATCCACTGTTTTTGGCTCCCTCGTGTGGTGGGAATATGCAATATTTGTCTTTACGTATTAGGCATTTTTCTCTTAACATACATGTCTTTAAGTATTAGGCATTTTTCTCTTAACATGGAGCCTCCAGTTCCATCCATGTTGCTGCAAATGACAGGAGTTCATTATTTTTCGTGGCTGAATCATGTTCCATTGTGTGTATGTACCATATTTTCTTTATCCATTCATCAGTTGATGGGCACTTAGGTTGATTCCACATTTTGACTACTATGAAAAGTGCTGCAATAAACATGAAAGTGCAGTTATCTCTTTGATGTATTGATTTTCTTTTTTTGGACATATATCCAGGGGTGGAATTACTGGATTATATGGAAGTTACATTTTTAGTTTTTTGAGAAACCTCCATAGTATTCTCCATTGTGGCTGCACTACTTCACATTCCCATCAACAGTGCACAAGTGTTCCCTTTTCTCCACATTCTTGGAAGCATCTGTTATTGCCTATCTTTTTGGTATAAGCCAATTTAAGTGGGGTGAACTGATATTGCATTGTGGTTTTGATTTGTATGTCTCTGATGACTAGGGATATTGAGCATTTTTTTCATACATCCATTGGCCATTTGAATGTCTTCTGATAAATGTCTGGTTAGGTCTTTTGTCCATTTTTCAATTGGATTGTTTATATTTTTGCTGTTGAGTTGTTTGAGCTCTTTATATATTCTAGTTATTAATCCCTTGTCATATGAGTAGTTTGCAGATATTTTCTCCCATTGTGTAGATTATCTCTTTACTTTGTTGATTGTTTCCTTTGCTATGCAGAAGCCTTTGAGCTTATACTCCAGTTGCCTTATTTTTGCTTTGTTTGCTTGTGCTTTTCAAGTCTTACACATGAAATCTTTGCCCAGCCCCAGACCAATGTCCTGAAGCATTTCCCCAATGTTTTCTTCTAGTAGTTTCATAACTTCAGGTCTTAGATTCAAGTCTTTAATCATTTTTATTTTATTTTCATGTATAGTGAGGGATAGGGGTCTAGTTTCATTCTTCTGCATATAGTGATCTAGTTTTCACATCATCATTTATTGAAAAGATTGTCCTTTCCCCATTGTATGTTCTGGGCAACTTTGTCAAAGATAAAATGGTTGTAAATGTGTGGATTTATATCTGGATTCTCTATTCTGTTCCATTGGTTCATGTGTCTCTTTTCATGTCAGTACCATTCTGTATATTTACTATAGCTTTGTAATAAATTTTGAAGTCAGATAGGGTGATGCTGCCAGCTTTGTTTTTTGCTCAGGATTGCTTTGGCTATTTAGGTTCCACATAAATCTTGTTTTTTGTTTTTCTGTGCCGAATCTCATTGGTATTTTGATAAGGATTATGTAAATGTTTTTTTTTCTTTTCTTTTTTGATACAGAGTCTCACTATGTTGCCCTTCATAGAGTACTGTGGCATCATAGCTCACAGCAACCTCAAACTATTGGGCTTAAGTGATCCTCTTGCCTCAGCCTCCCAAGTAGCTAGGACTATAGGCACCCACCACAATACCCGGCTACTTTTTGATTGTAGCTGTCATCGTTGTTTGGCAGGCCCAGGCTGGGCTTGAACCCTCCAGCTTTTCCAGTGTGTGTGGCTGGCGCCCTGGCTGCTTGCACTACAAGGTGCTGAGCCTGAATTTGTAAACTGTTTTAAGTAGTATGGCCAGTTTAACAATATTACTTCTCCTGGGGTGGGGGGAGGATAGGTAGAGGGAGGGCAATTGGTGGGAACACACCTACGGTGCATCTTAGCAGGGTACTGGTGAAACTTATTAAAGGTAGAGTATTAATGTCTTTATATAGTGATCAAGGAAATGCCACGAAGGATATCTGTAACAGTATGATCAAAATATTTCTGAATGTATATGAATCGTGCCCTGTGATTGCACCAATGTATATAATTATGATTCAATAAAATCATTAAAAAAAAAAAACAATATTACTTCTCCCAATCCATGAGCATAGAATGTCTTTCCTTTTGTGTATGTGTCCTTTTCATTTCTTTCATTAGATTCTTGATTTTAGGTCTTTCTTATTCTCTAACATATGTACTCAAAAGCTAGAAAGTTACCTCTAAGCACTGTTTTTGCTATATCCCACAAATTTTGGTGAGTTATATTTTCATTTTCATTTAGTTAAAAATATTTTCAAATTTCTCTTGAAATTTCTTTTTGGTTGTGTGTCATTTAGAAGTTATGTGGTTTAATGTCCAGGTTTTTGAGGTTTTTCGGCTATCTTTTTGTTCTGAATTTCTAGTTTAATTCTTCATGGTCTTCCAGAGAAGACACTGGATGATTCCTATGCTTTTACATTTGTCAAGGTATATTCAATGGCCCAGAACACTGTGTATCTTGATGAAGGTTCTTGAGCAGAATCTGCAATTTGGGGGTGAAGAATGTGTAATCTATAATTGTTAGGTGAATTATGTGTTACACACATCAATTATCTCCAATTTATTGATAATGTTGCTGAAAACTATGTCTTTGCAGATTTCCTGCATGCTGGATCAGTCTACTTATGATAGAGAGGATTTTAAGTCTCCAAATTTAATAATGGATCACTTATTTCTTCTTGCAGTTCTATCAGTTTTTGCCTCTTATAGTTTGATGTTCTATTGTTAAAGGCATACATATTAAAATACATGTCTTCTTGGAGTATTTACTTCCTTGACTCCCTTTGCTGTATTCAATGCCCTTCTTTGTCCCTAATAACATTCCTAAGAAATTTTTCTATATGTGAAATTAACATAGCTATTCCTGCTTCCTTTTGACAAGTTTTTTGCATGGTGTATCTTTCTCCATCTCTTGACTTGTTAATCTATATGTCTTATATTTAAAGTTTGTTTCTTATACATGACATATAGTAGGGTCTTGTTTTTTGATCCACTTTGATAATCACTATCTTTTAATTGGTATATTTAGAGTACTGAGGTTTAAAATGATTACTAATATGGTTAGATTAATATCTGTCATATTTGTTACATTTTCTATTTTTGCCCTGGTTCTTTGTTCTTTTTTTTTGTCTTCCACACTGTTTTTTCCTTTTGTAGTTTTAAACAGTTTATGAAGCCTTGTGAACACTTGACACTATTACCCAGACAGCCCTAAACAGAGCAGTTCCCCCTACCACCACCCTGGACTTAGAGCACAGGCCTTCTGTAACTTCTCACACTTTGTCAGAGCCCCTAGCACCAGGTGGTTCTTAGTTCTTTGCTGCTCAATTGGAAATTTAGTTAGCTGTCTGGTCTGCAGGTAAGAAGGAAGCCAAGATTCCAATTCTGTATAGACAGTAGAGGATATCAAGGATCAGAATATTCCAATACAGGCTGAAATCAATCTGAACCTAAGTGATGTTCTGTTTTTAGTTAAATGTAAAGTTAGGCTCTGAAGGGTATTGTAGAAGTAAGACCTAGGCCCAGACCATCCATGCATGGTTAAACTCCCTGAGAAGGGCTTAAGGGTAGACTGATAAAAATAGAGGGCAGGGTATTTATTCTGCTCTGGTCCCTAGTGCAGACATTAAACTCTCAGCTGTCTGCACACATCTCCCAAGGGGACCCACAGTTGATCTAGTGGTGCCCCACTGTCACATCAACTGCATTTTCCATTCCTCCTCTAACTGGGCTGGAGAGGCCCATCTACAACAGATATAAAAGAAACTCCCCCTTTCTACATGAAAGAGCATGCTTATCTAGTATTGTCCTAAGAAGCTGTCAATACTTCTTTCATGCTATGGCACTCCCTCCCGAAAATGGGACCACCCCAATAGCGCATCACATGGAAAGACCAGGGACTGCCCCCTTTATCTTTGGATTCCCCTACTGCATGAGAGTTCAAACTTAACCCCCTAAGTGACAGCCTTGGGATTCCAGTCCCTACAGTTCTATCTGCTCAGTGCTCTAACTCAGTGAGGTAACAAAGTAGTATTATCACCCCTCTTTTCAGGAGAAGAGCTAGGTGACTTGCCCAAGACACCAGACAAGTGAGAGGCAGAGCTGAGACGCAACCGTGCCTCTTCTGAGTGCAAGCTCACAGCCTCCTGTGCTATACCAGCCTGGGACTTGGGAAACTGTACTGAGTATTCTTCCAAAAAGTAGCAGAAACCTTGTCTCTTTCCAACTCCTACAGGCCTTATTGAGCTATATGAAACCCATTGAAAGATTTTTTAAAAGTTAAAAACTTATTAGTACTGGTGCTTCAAAAATATGTGTTTAATATTCAACTGTATGGGATCCTTAAACCTGAGGGAAACTTAAGTGACATTCTCAAAGGACTGGGACGTATGATATAATGAGGATGTATCTGTCGGTGACAAAGGAGTTCTGTGAGGCCATAGTGAGACATGGAAACAGCACTTTCGCAACAACCATAACATTGCAAAATGATGAAGTGTTGGCAAAGGCTTTCCCAAGTCATCTCTGGGATTGCTCATGCAGAAAACAGGTGCACACAGGCCCAGGCGCAAGACAAAATCTTCATGTCTATTTGTGTGGCAGGTAAAAGCTCTCACTCAGATTTGCTCATTTAATCTTCACAAAAATTCAGCAATGTAGGTAATATTTTCAAATTGCAAAACTAGGTTCACACAGGTTTAAAAAACTCGCTGCGGGTCACAAAGCCAGAAAGAGGTGGAGTCCCACCTATCTTCCACCAGCATTTGCTCCCTGGATTGAACTGAACCAAGAAGCGTGACTGTCACAAACAGGCTTGCCCTCGCGGTTCAGCGTTGATTTGCTTAGGGATACCCTTTCGGGGGGCGTGTCCTCCCCCTCCTGGACGTTCTGGGACAGGAGGAGGGGCTCCCTCACCAGGCAGCTCGCCCAGACCCCGGGCAGCGCGAGGGAGGGAGCACAGGCCCCGGGAGTGGGATGGAGACCAGCAGCCCGCAGCCCCCGCCACCCAGCCCCAACGCGGGGCTGAGCCTGGACGCGAGGCTGGGCGTGGACACGCGCCTCTGGGCCAAGGTGCTGCTCACCGCGCTCTACGCGCTCATCTTCGCTCTGGCTGCAGCGGGCAATGCGCTGTCCGTGCACGTGGTGCTGAAGGCGCGGCCGGGTCGCCCCGGACACCTGCGCTACCACGTGCTCAGCCTGGCGCTCTCGGCGCTGCTGCTGCTGCTGGTCGGCATGCCCATGGAGCTGTACAACTTCGTGTGGTTCCACTACCCCTGGGTCTTCGGCGACCTGGGCTGTCGCGGCTACTACTTCGTACGCGAGCTGTGCGCCTGCGCCACGGTGCTCAGCGTGGCCGGCCTGAGCGCAGAGCGCTGCCTGGCCGTGTGCCAGCCCCTGCGCGCTCGCCGGTTGCTCTCGCCGCGCCGGACCCGCCGCCTGCTGGCATTCGTCTGGGCCGCCTCGCTCGGCCTCGCCCTGCCCATGGCTGTGATCATGGGGCAGAAGCACCAGCTGAAGACGCCAGGCGGCGAGCCGGAGCCCGCCTCCCGCGTGTGCACCGCGCTGGTGAGCCGCGCCGCGCTGCAGGTGTTCATCCAGGTAGGTAAGGGGGTGGGGACGGAGGGCGCCGCCCCTGCCCCGGGAGCAGACATTTCATTCTGATGCTCCCACCTCCCAGAAAGTTGGGTCCGTTCTCCCTTTTTACAAAAGACTTGAGGAGAAACTTGGCCAAGGTGAAGCCTTGACAGAAGGCGCCGTTGGAATTCAAAATTAACTACAAAGCCTGTGTTCCTCCCACTCAAAGGGCCCAAATGTTATTGAGCATAAAATTGCGCGGGGAGTGGGGAGGAGTGCTGTAAAACAATAAGGATCTCGTGACACCGCCTGTCATAGCTCTGGAGGGCACCTCCCTGGAGGTGGGGTGAGGATGGAGAAGCTGTCCTGGACCTGTCTTCTCATCTCCTGAAGAGGTTTCTGACTTCAGTTCCTATCACACGCCCGGAGACTAGCCTCCCCAGGCCACTGGCTGCCCTGTTGCCCCCCACTTCCCCACCCTGTGCCTTACCTCGCTTAAAAAAAAGAAAGAAAGAAAGAAAAATCTTCTGCTCTCTCCTCTCCAACTCTTCTTAACCCTCAAAATGCTGCTGCACCCTCATCGCCTCCCTAGCGCCTTCTCTCAACCCCCCAACTCCTGGCATGCTCTCCCCATCTCTTCTGAACCCTTCTGTGATGCGTTTGTGGCACTTTGTAAAGCATTTTCTGAAAGGGATACTTTTCAGAGTGCCTCAGGTTCTGTGTTTCCACAAGCCAGTGCCTCTGGTCACTTTGCTCTGGTCACATTGACTGATCCCACGTGTTCCCCACTTGGGGAAAGTGCGGAAGACTGAGGCAGCACAGCCCTCCCCAGGAGACCTAAAGGAGCCAAGCGGGGCCAACCAGGACCCCTTCTCTGCCCATAAGGGCACTGTGCCAGCAGGTTGAGACATACAGGGGACACACATGCCACCCGAAGTGGGGCTCCTCCTCTTCCTGAGTCAAAGCTTCCTCTCAGCCGGAAGCCCGGCCTGCCCACAGAGTCCCAGGGCCCCTCCCTCACTGTGTCTTGCTTGTCCTCCTGCTGGGCAGGCGCAGAGGACCAAGGGCCTCACCAACCTATGTTGCAGTCATGAGAAATCAGGAGAAATCCATGGGCACAAGCAACATCTTAATGTTTCATGGGATTTCAATGGAGCCATTTTGTCCCCATTCAATCCTAGCATTCCTGGATATGTGGGGAGTTCTCCTGTGGGCAACCGTAGCCAGGCTCCTCTCAGGTCTTATACTCATGGCTCCTCCAGTTGTCTTGAGTCAACTAAGGCCAGAGTCATCTTCAGAAGTGGATCTCTGTACAGCAGCTTTCCAGGAAGTGGGGCCTTCTTTCTACTGAACGTGTCACCTCTTATTTCCTTAAATGATCCCTCCCAGCTCCTCCCAGAACCCTCTGGCCCATCACCTGGAATCACCATGAGCCACAGTCTACTGTTACTTTCTTAGGGGCCTGAGTTTCCCTGTGGTCACCAGGGAGCTGGCCTCAGGTCCCCCATGGGAGATCAAGGGCTGGGACCCAAGGGGAGGGGTCAAGGGGGTTAAATGCCTGGTGAAGGTTTATTTATTCGTTTCTTTATCTAGAAAAGGAAATTGGCATTTGTTTTCCAAACTGAAGAATTTAGTCATTCTGGAGGTGATAAAAAGAGGCTGGAGAGGGCTTTCATCAGAGCTCCTCTTGTTGCAAATGATAGACACAGAACTGGAAATAGTGTCAACCAAAATGAAGGTGTGAAACCAGGATGTTGGGGCTGCCTGGGGACCTTGAGTCAGGGTCTCAGGGCTCCCAGGAGTCCCCATGTCTGTTGTTCATCTTTGAATCAAAAAAAGGCAACTGGTATCTGTGGGTAGGGCACACACACCCAGGTTTGTCCAGTGGCCTACTCTGTGGAAATCAAATGAGCTCGTGTGGAAGTGCCTGGGATGTGACGTGTCCTCAGTAAATGTTCACCTCCCTGCCTTGTTTTTCCACCTGAGAGGATGCTACAGGTCCTCAAATGGCTTCACTCACTGGACAGCTTCTCTTTAAAGTCCCAGTCCATTGTTCCAGCCTCAGGGGACAGTGGGAAGGCCCTCAAGCAGCTGCAGCCCTTTAGCTCACATCTACAACACTGGGAGGAATGATGGAAAGATGGTCTCTTCACAAGCTCCAGCTTCCGAACGTCCTGTTTTCAGAAAGCGTCTGCCTTGTGCTGACACGGCTTCTGTATGATCTCTGGACCATAATCTCGTGTCACAGAGCTTCTAATGCAAACAAAAGCCACCTTGGGGGATAGTGAGCCATCATTACATCACATCCTCATGTAATTTGTATGTGCCAGCTTGTGGCTCATAGGGACATGGAAGCTGCCAGTATTTTGATTATGGGTGACAGTCCCAAGTGAAGAACAAAAACTACTGGTCTGGGCTCTACCCAGAATTTTGGTTCCTTTGGAAGCCTAAATTGGATCCAGCACTTGTAACATACTGGTTCTGGAGCAATATATTTTCCCAAAACTGCTGACATATAGGCCACAGGTTATGTAAACATTCAGCTTAATGGGATGTTTGTACAGATATATTAATAATAAAAAGGCCTAGACATTCAACATGAATGAAGCCATCTTCCCCAGGAAGAACTGGGGAGAAAACATACAGTCGAACCCATGAGACAGCTTCATGCTTATGTCAGACATTGCCCACGATGACCTCTGTAAAGATAATTACTCAGAACTAGCTAGGCAGTATCCCTAATGTTTAGAAGATCCATTTAGTATATCTGATATTTTTTCAAGTTTTCAAATTCTTTTTTTTTTTTTTGCATTTTTCTTTTTTATTAAATCATAACTGTGTACATGAATACAATCATGGGGTACAATGTGCTGGTTTCACATACAATCTGAAATATTTTCATCAAACTGGTTAACATAGCCTTCATGGCATTTTCGTAGTTACTGTGTTAAGACATTTATATTCTGCATTTAGTTAGTTTCACCTGTACCCTTCTAAGATGCACCCAAAGTACTCAGCCTTACTCTGAAACTAATCTGTAGCTTTCATATGAAAGCTATAAGCCAATTATAGCACAAGAATATGGGGAAAGGGGCAAGGGAGGGATGGGGAGGGGGGAGGATGAGTGGAGGGAAGGTAATTGGTGGGATCACACCTGCGGTGAAGGTTTTCAAATTCTTTACTCAAATCCTTATCTATTGATAAAGGAGACAAAAACAAGCCAAAAAACAACCAGCAGCAGAGCAGTACCCGGGGGCTCAGGACGGCAGCACTGCCACTAAGTCAGGCGGACTAATCCTGACCTGCGGTCTCAGGAGTGCAGTCCCCATGCTGCCTGCCCAACGCTGGCCCAGGCACAGCGCAGCAAAGCCACAGAGCAGCAGAGGATGCTCATCTCCCTCCCAGCAGCCGCATGTGGTTCTGGGCTACAGCGGAAGAGTCAGTGCACTGCGGCTCCCACCTGCCCCTGGCGCGGCTGTGACAGCAAGTCAGTCGGACAGCCATATGCCCCAAATGCCTGGGAGCCAAGTCCCATTACTTGTCATAGACTGCAGTAGTGACTATCCAACTGTTTTAGAGTCAGGCTTTGAAAAAAAAAAGCTCTAGGAGGGTTTGCCTTGCACACATGATACATGGTTTCCTTGACATGTTTAAACTGTTCAAGGCGATGAAGCTGGGAATTTCAGCAGGGCAAACTTTTGGCATTACAGTTAATGAAGTCTTTCAGTGGAACAGAGTTATTTGACAAATAGTTTGGTGTTTTCTAATTTACTTTTTTTTTTTAAACAGAGTCTCAAGCTGTTGCCCTGGGTCATAGTGCTGTGGCGTCATAGCTCATGGCAGCCTCCAATTCTTGAGCTCAAGCGATCCTCTTGACTCAGTTTTTCTATTTTTAGTAGAGACAGGGTCTTGCTTTTGCTCAGGCTGGTCTTGAACTCCCAAGCTCAAGCAGTCCACCCACCTCGACCTCCCAGAGTGATCAGATTACCAGCGTGAGTCACTGCTCCTGGCCTTATTTGACAAATAGTATATAAAATAATGTTTAACTTGAAATAGAAAGCAAATATTAACAGAATGACCTGACTCCAATCAGGATTTTTTGGGTCCTAATTTCTTTTTAATGACATAGTGAGTTGATTCACTGTTGATGTTAATCAATGTTTTTGGTCCAAGAAAATTGCTCATAGTTTTTGAAGTATAAGAAACTATGTATTGTTCTCAGCAAGATTTCAAAACTCCCAAAGATTAATTTCTAACTTATGAATATATTTTTCTTTCCATCTATCTTGACTAGCATTAAAGGTACAACTTGATAGTGATTCAGTATGTTGTTACTTTATAAACCTTGATTCCTCAACACTGAAATGATCGTCAAGGGCAGAGTGTCATTTGTCCTTTGGAGTTGCTGATTTGTGAGGACACACGAAGTTTAAAAAGCATGAATGATAACTCCCTGAAAAGGGAGCACCCAACTCAAATATTTTGTACTGATTTTAAAGTGGTATTAAAATGTTGTTGTTTTTTTTTTTTAAGTTTTTTTTAAGGTTTTTTTTTGTGTGTGGGTGTAGGTGATCATGTCGTTTGCATACAGAGATAATTGTATTGTGCACATACATTTTCTTTCTTCCTATATTTTCCTTTCTTTCCTTCCTTCCTTTTCTGTGTCATAGCTCACAGCAACCTCCAACTCCTGGGCTCAGGCAATTCTCTTGCGTCGGTCTCCAGAGTAGCTGGGACTACAGGCTCCCGCCACAATGCCCAGCTATCTGCCAAGGCGGGGCCTGAACCCGCTACCTTCGGCATATGGGTCCAGCACCCTACTCGATGAGCCACAGGTTTAAAAATGCTTGCAAAGGATAAGGAATAAGAGAGCCTTAGAACTGATGAAGAAAAATGTTGTAACATATATATTTTGAATTTTTCTTTTCTTTTTTGCAGTTTTTGGCTGGGGCTGTGTTTGAACCCATGACCTCTGGCATATGGGGCTGGCACCCTACCCGTTTGAGCCACAGGCGCCACCCTCTTTTTTTTTTTTTTTGAGACATAGGCTCACTATGTCACTCTGGGTAGAAAGCTGTGGCGTCACAGCTCACAGCAACCTCCAACTCTTGGGTTTAAGCAATTCTCTTAACTCAGCCTCCCAGGTAGCTGGGACTACAGGCACCCGCCACAACACCCAGCTATTTTTTGGTAGGAGCTGTCATTGTTGTTTGGCAGGCCTGGGCTGCCAGCTCTGGTGAATGTGGCTGGCGCCCTAGCTGCTGAGCTACAGGCACCAAGCCTATATTTTGAATTTTTAATATAAAACAAATATTTAGGCCAGGCACAGAGGCTCATGTTTGTAATCTCAGCACTCTGGGAGGCCAAGCTGGAAAGATCACTTGAGCCCAGGAGTTCAAGACTAGCCTGGGTAACATAGCAAACCTGCATCTCTACAAAAAATAAAAAAAATTAACCAGGTGTAGTGGCACACAACTATAGTCCCAGCTACTTAAGAGACTGAAGTAGGAAGATTGCTCGAGCCCAGGAGTTCAAGGTTGCAGTAAGCTGTGATTGTGCCACTGTACTCCAGCCTGGGTGACAGAGCATGACCCCATCTCCTAAAAAATAAATAAACAAACAGACATTTAAAATATAGGGTATTATAAAATAAACTCATTTTTCCTAAGTCAAAGAATACCAAATAATAATAATACAAGGTTTGTAATGTAAACCGGCAACCCCACAACTGCTCCTTCATACTCTGATTTGCATTCCCTGGTTGGGAGACAAAGCCGCCCACTCTCAGCTCTTGTCCTCTCTCCCAGCATAATCCTACCCTTGCTTTAGTTTCCAGTTTTACATTGTGTCCACTATCTTCCTCCTGTAGAAAACGAGCATTTGCCTCTATTCCTTTCTCTGCCTCCCCCCCCCCACATCCTTCGGGCTTAATTATATTTCTGTGTTTGGTTAAATTTATGCTCAGTATGCACACAATTGTGACTATATAAAGAGACTTCACAGAGGAGCCATGTTGTATATTTTTATTGTGTTTTCTTTCCGATACGACTTTTGTTTTCATTGCAGTTAATAATGCATAATCTTGTTTTCATTTGCTTAGTTTTCTACTACTGACTTCTAATTCATCTCCAACTTCTCTACCCAAAGTGTAAATTCTGTCTCAGTAGGTTCAGATGCATCCAATAGCCTACCAGTTCCATCTTTCGTTTTCCAATCCTCAGAGCCTCCAGCCTCCTGCTCCAACCCCACTGGCTGCTCTCCGGTACATAGGGGAGCCCCTGGGAACTCTCCTCCATCTTTTCAGGGCCCCCTGGAAGCCCTGCCATTGCTCCCCAGCTCCCCTGTTGGGTAACCTGTTTTTGAATCCCAGGTTTTCCTCCTTATTGGCTTATAACCTTATTTTGATGGAACATCTGTTCTCATAACCTCTTGAGACCTGAGAAAAGGTCCACAGAATATAAAAAAGTTGAGAATTTGCATACTAAATTTTCTTGTATCCTCCTATTTATCATAAAATGTTTGAATATAGGCCGGGCGTGGTGGCTCACACCTGTGATCTTAGCATTCTGGGAGGCCTAGGTCCGTGGTGTGCCTGAGCTCAGGAGTTTAAGACCAGCCTGAGCAAGAGCAAGACCCCATCTCTAAAAAATAGCCAAGCGTTGTGGCAGGTACCTGTGGTCCCAGCTACTTGGGAGACTGAGGTAAGAGAATCACTTAAGCCCAACAGTTTGAGGTTGCTGTGAGCTGTGATGCCACTGCACTCTATTGATGTTGATAAAGTGAGATTCTGTCTCAAAAAGAGAAAAAATGGCCATATATAAAATTCTAAGATGGGAGCCATTTTCCTATACACACATTGTAAAGCATTGCTCATTATATTCCAGCTTCCACCGTTGTCAAAAGAGTGCAGGCTTTCCATTGTTTCTGTGTGATGTGTTTTGTTTCCTTGGAAGCTGTCAAGATCTTCTCTTTACCCCCAGGGTATTAACTATCATAAGAATGAGACTTGGGGGGAGTCTATTTTCAGCCATTGCTTCAGACACCCAAACAGTCTTCAGATCTAGAAGTTCAGAACTCTCAATTTTGGAAAAATTTTCTTGAATGTGTTTTAGGCTTTTTTTCATTAAATTTTCTGGTTTTTTCCCAAAGTTTCTTTGCTCCTCTATTTTCTTCGCTGGCTTCCTACTTTCTGAGAATTTTCTCTCTCTTCCCTTTAAGCCCTCCTGTTGCTCCCTGGAGCACAGCCCTCGGAATTACCTCCACAGGTGAATGTGCTGCTATCCTTCGTGCTCCCCTTGGCACTGACCGCCTTCCTGAATGGAGTCACGGTGAGCCACCTGCTGGCCCTCTACTCCCAGGTACCGTTCACCTCTGGCCCAGGCCTCGCTGTCCCCAGCCACCTGGAGCTGCTGAGTGAGGAAGGTCTCATTGGCTTCATTGCTTGGAGGAAGACCCTGTCCCTGAGAGGCCAGGTCAGCCTGGTGAGACACAAGGACACAAGCCGGATCCGCAGCCTCCAGCGCAGTGTCCAGGTTCTCAGTTAAGTCCTCTCTACCCCTGGGGCCAGATGCCGGGGCCTCCTCTGCTCATCCCTGGCCTGGTGACCTCAGCGAGTCACCGCCTGCCTCTAGGCTTCCTGAATCCTGTGCCCAGGGAATCGTATGATCAACAGGTTTCGTGTAGGGTGCTGTGGGCTACCTGAAGGAAGGAACGGGAGTTCTGTACATGGGCCCCCAACCTGCCTCGGGAGGTAGCACAGACAAGCAGACTCCTGGCTGCGTTTCAGGAAGTCTGGCCGTGTGGATGAGCACAAGGAGAAGTTACTGCTGAGGTCTGCAGATGGAAACTGCGGACTCTCAGGCTGGTTGGGTCTCTACGTCCAGTTCTCTTCTGACTCTCTACTTCTAGCTATAACGTTGATCCATTTGTTTGCTTGTTTTTGAAAAGATCTAGGAAAGTGTGGCCTTGCAAGGGAAACAAAAAGGCAACAAGAAAGCAGGGGTCTCTTCAAGCACCTGCTGCAGCCCAGGCACTACCCAGGGCCTGGGAGGAATGTGTATAAGACAGGTCCCTGCCCTCATCAACATCACATCCTGTGCATGCACAGAGACGTAAGAGTGAAATGGGAAGTGCTGTGATAAGTTAACACAAAGTCAGCACACGAGGCACTGGACTTCTTTCATAGACAATGTGTGGTCATCGAAGACTCAGTGTCCAGAGCTTTGCTTTTGAGAGCTGTTGTGCTCATAAAATCTTTAGAGAAGGGGTTAAATAGTACTCCTCAAAGTCCGATGTGCATAGAATGATCTGGAGCATTGTGAAACACAGACTGCAGGGCCCATTATTCTGCACTTCTCCCAGGCTCCCAGCCACAGGGCTCACACTGGGCTAGAGGATGCGTTTGCAGGTCAGGACAAAGCAGGAGTGACAGAGAGAAGGGGCAAAAGGGGCAGGAGGTGGTTCAGAAGCCAGTGGGAAAGAGGTAGCAGCCTCTTGCCTCTCAGGGCAGTGGCAATGGGGACAAGAAGGAGTGGAGAGATGTAAGGAGGAGTCTGTAACAGGTGGGATGCAGGGGAAACAGAGAAATATGACTCCTGGGCTTATGTGTGGCTTGTCAGGTGGATGGTGCTGCCATTAGGCAATTGGGAAAAGAACTGGGGGAGGGAGGGGCTTCCTGAGGCAGGAAAGACACTAGTTCTGTGCATGTGGTTAGACAACGAGGTGGGAATACCCAGCCCTGAGTTGGGAGTACATTCCAATGGCCAGGAGGAATCCTGTAAGCATCCCACATCCAGGTCATGGTCAAAGCAGACAGTCACCCAGACAGGACAAAGCAAGGGTTGTGAACAGATTCAGACAGGGGTGCACCAAATGACCTCAAAGCCCCCTTCCGACCATTGACTCAAGGAACAAGTTACAGGGAAATGCTGGTGTCACCTCGGCATCCTCCTTGCTCAGTGAGGACAACACCCGAGGCTGTGTCTGATCCCTGTGGCTGTCTCTCCAATTGCTCTCCAGGGGCCATCGTGGCTGTGCATGTCATCTGCTGGCTGCCGTACCACATCCGCAGACTCATGTACTGCTACGTCCCCGATGACCAGTGGACCGAGTGAGTGTGGCACACACGGAGGACCCCGGGCTGGGCCTGTGGTCTGCTTTGCTCTTCAGGGGGACCCTCAGCTGTTGGGTCCCAGGGAACTCCAGGCTGTATTCCAGCTGCCCTGCCCTGTCTGCGTCCTCAGAATCTCCAAGCAGGGGGTTCTCTGGGAACATCTTTGAGCTGGGCAGGTCACATGGGTGGTAGTCCTGACTGTGGGCATCCTGATGTCAGTTGAAGAGAAGGCCACGAAGGCATGCGGGCCGTGTTGTTATAGAGAGCAAGGGAGGAAGGCTCAGAGCTGTGACCCCATGACCTGACAGAGGCCAGTATGTGCGCCCCCTTTAATAACAGTGAAAGAAGGGGAGAGAATCTATGACCTTCCTCATGGAAATCACCATGTCCCTAATCTCCACGGGACTCAAACATCCAAGAGAATGGAGAGCCCATTAAATGGCCTCTGAGGAAACAGGCAGGTGGACAGATGCTTCCTGCTCGGGAGCTGTGACCAGCCCCTGGGCAAGTGTGCAGCACGAGCACATGGCAGGTCCCTCCCGCTGCAGAGGTCACTGTGATGGGGAGCACGGCCTCTCAGGAGAACTTGCTCCTGAGTGCAGACACGTCTCCCTGACCACAGGGCAGCTCAGGGCTCCTGCATCTCAGTAGCCTGGGTGGATGGCCCCTGTTAATCAGTCATGTCACCTTTACTGCGCAAGTGACTGGGAATCACAGCCAAGGATGGCAGATCTCAGAGGCTGAGTGCAGGGTTCAGCCCAGGGCAGCTGGCAGTGATATGGCTTTGTCGAATTCACACGGTGCTTCCTGACCACAGAAAACACGCTTCTCCCCTGCCTGTCAGAGGAGAGAGGCATCTCCAGCAGCAAGGGGACCCCAGAGACGTGGCCGGTCCTCTAACCAGGCCTTCTGGGTTTCTCTTGCAGCACGCTGTATGATTTCTATCACTACTTCTACATGGTGACCAACACACTTTTCTACGTTAGCTCAGCTGTGACACCTGTCCTCTACAACACCTCGTCCTCCTCCTTCAGGAGACTCTTCCTGGAATCCCTTGACTCCCTGTGTCGGGGGCACCGCCCCGTGAAGCCATTGCCCCCAGAAGCCCCAGAGTCCCGCACTAATGGATACAGTTTTAGGCTTTGGGGAAACCCCAGAACCCCCAGCCTGGATGAAATACAAGAATGAGGGAATACCCAGTGGTGGTAATGATCAGCGACCTTATCACTAATCACTCAAGCACTGTGGTCAGGGGGGTGCCGTCACCCAGCCCTGCCGCCTACTCACCCGCTAACTGCAGGCGAGTCATATAATCCTCTGAGCCCTGGATTCCTTCATCCGAATAGCGGAGGCAAAGAGCGGTAGCCATATCTTAGTGCTGCCTGAGATTAATGTGCTTAGCGCGTGCCTGGTGCATAATAAATGCTCAACACCTTTTTGCTGGTATTATTTTTGTTGTCATTGTTGTTGCATTATTATGATCACTGCTGTCCTGGAAGTCACCACATTCTTCTAGAGTTTCATTCTTGGACAACCTATGAATTTCCTCAAATGACTCAGAATCCTACAAGTCTCCTCAGATGATAAATCAACTGCCTCAGAAGTTGGCCCCATTGCTGCATCACTTGAGCTGTAGTAAAATCCTCTGGTCCCTCCAGGAGCAGCTGCTCACACAGCGTTCACCAACAGTAGCTCCTGTGGGTTCTGCAAAGCTGTAGGCTACTGGCTTCCCCATCCTGCCTCTGCCTGTGTGATGCCTCCGTCTGTGGTCAGCCTGGCCCGTGGCCAATGAGGAAACAGCAGTGTGCTGGGTGCTGCAGGCAGGTAACCCCTGGTGGCCAGCCTGACCCGTGTGGCTGACGGGGACACAGCGGTATGCTCCGTGCCACAGAGCAGGCAGGGCCCTAGTGTACTCTGGCTGGAACAGCTGGACGAGCTGAACCTCAGTCCTTGCTCTCAGGGCAGGCTCTGCCTGCTTCACTGACAGCCTCAGGCCTGAGCTGCCCACACAGGGCCAGGCCCCACTTACACTGTCAGCCCTGTGCCTGGAGGCCGTGGTGCCAGAGCCGAGAGACAGTGGCGCTGGGTCCTGAGCATGGAGGACACAGCGTGCGAGGCAGGTGAGCAGGGTGAGGCAAAGGCCGATGAGGCTCAGGTCTGGGGGGAAGGTGGGCACAGCATGGGGCCCAGGAAGAGCCTCACTCTGACAAACCGTGTCGGTGCTTCCTGGACTCTGCCCACCTCCGGGGCCCATCACCCACCCTCCCCACTGCTGTGAGGAGCACCGTACATACACCACAGGACACATCTGCACACTCATGGAGGTTGTCGGCCCCTCACATTCTAGCAAAAGCGTCACTTAGCTCTGCCAAGTCACAAAGCGTCAAGACGCCGCGCAGCCGTGAGCTGGAGCTCGGGGAGGTGCACCGGCCGGGCGGCTGGCTCTCAGCTGGCCCCCGGCTTCCTCACTCCACATGAGGCTCCCCAGGGCCTGTCTCTTCATCTGGAAACTGGTGGAGGCAAAAAGCTCTTAAATCATTTAAAAATAAAAAAAATCATTCCAGTCAGCAAAAATAGATTTGCGTTTGAAGCAACTTACGATCTTTATTCTTCCCTCTTATGAATGGACGTGGGCTTGGTTATGAAGATTCTCCCCAGACCTGCTAAGGGCTACGTAACGTGTGGTGTATGCCACTTTTCTAGAATGTGGAAAGCCCTGAATTGAAAACTACCCCTGGTTCCAAGAGTTGTGGATAAAGGTTTGCCAATCTGCAGTACCTAATAATAAGTTTACAATGATTAAATGAAAGAAAGAGGCTCGGCGCCTGTGGCTCAACGGGGCTAAGGCGCCAGCCACGTACACCTGAGCTCGCAGGTTCAAATCCAGCCTGGACCCGCCAAACAACAATGGTGGCTGCAACCAAAAAAAAGTAACCTCCCGACCACAGTGCCTGACACATAGTAAATGCTCAAAAAATACTGTCATTATTGGCCTCATCATCCTGGACCCCAAACTGGGCAAAATGTTCTTCACAGGAGCTGCATGAGCGTAGCACATCCTCTCTGCCATAGGTCACCCTACCACAGTGAAAAACAATAGAACCAAAACTTAAAGAATAACAGCTTGAGAGCCTGACAGATAAACTACTTTTACATAGTATCCAAACGTTTCCTGCAAACCATTAAGCAAACTATCAAGACCCCAAAAGCTAAGAAAGGCACAAGAGGAAACAGGATCAGCCTCCAGCCTCCCTAGTAAGAATTGACACTTCAAACGATGATGCAACATTTTATGGCCAATATGTCAACAAAAAGTGTCAACATAAGAACAAACATTGCTGCGTAACTGTGTAACATCAACGTACTCCCGTAACTGTGTAACATCAATGTACTCCCGCCTTAAAGGGAGAGGAAACCTAATGACCCTCCTGGAAAGCCAATGGGTAATATACTATTTCGAAAGCCATAAAATGCTCAGAAACTTAGATCCTGTAATTCAACCTCCAGAATTTTACTTTAAGGCAATTTCCTAAAGAAGAAGAGGCCTCTCTCTGGTGCACAGGGGTTTATGGGTTTATCAGGTTTATCTGCAGTATTCTTCATCTGGGCATTTACAAGCAGGCACTGGATGTAGGACTTAAATACGAACCTTGCCTAATCTTCACAGTAGCCCCCAACTGTAAATACTGTTGTTACCATCACCTTTCACACATGGGGTCATGATAGCAAAGAGAAGGTAGTAAGGTTTTTATCCCACTGCTTAGAAACCCAGGGATTGGAATCCAGGCCCAGGACTTGAGAGCTCAGCGTTCAGACTATGCTGCCCGAAGAGCTTAATGGCAAAAGGTAACAGATTGAAGGATCAACATCATGGAATTGGTCAAGTCATACATCTGATCAAACTAATCCTATCTGTTAGGCTGACCTTGACAAATACAAAGGGGACGGAACATAAAAATATTGCAACGATACCATTAACTAGAAAATGGAAGGCAAAATCGCAACATAAAAATACTACAATGATACCATTAACTAGAAAATGGAAGACAAAATCGCATTGTGATATTATGTGCAAATCATACAGATACAGAGAAAAGTCAGAATGAAGAGCTTGAAAATGAAAATGGGTCTGCTGAGCAGGCACGCATGACCCCAGTGCAGGGCTGCCCCCGTCACCTCACTATTGAGCTCAGTGATGTTCAGAAAGGCAGCAGACTCTCAGAAATGTTCCGAGAAAGAAGTAACATGTAACCAGTTTTCCTTAATTAGTTGATATAACCTAGTTTGTTTAATCTTGAGGCAAATGATAGAAATTCAGCTCCCCTTGCTGCTGTCCCAGGACAGGAGACTGCCCCTGCCACTTATTAGCCACTCGCTTGGGCCCCAGTTCCACATCTGTGACACAGACATCATGACAACTACCCCTGAGTTGTAAGAATTAAATGAAATCATTGATGCCGGAATTTCAGGTTCTTGTCTGCGATTCATGGACCACAGGATCAGTAGTAAGTCAGGATTTACTTACAGAAAGCAAGAATTACAACAACTAAGAGAACCAAACCTCCTGGCAGAGAGGACCCAGGAGGGGAACAAGCTCTCCTGCTCCCTCTCCAAGGTCCGGCGTGGAGGTCTGTGTCTGAGCTCTCTGCTCAGGGGTTTATATAGTCCCAGGGGGTTGTTTTGCTCTCTTAGGGTATGGGTCTTTGTCAGTTACAACTACCTGTCCAAAGAAGGCTCAGGCCCTAGAAACTTACATGAAATGGACTAGCCGGAAGAGCAGGAGGAGGAAAGGGCAAGGCACCAGTGTCTCCCTCGCAGGTCTGGCCCTTCCAGCAAGCTGGTTCCTCCATCCACCCCAGCATCAGCACCGCCAAGGCTAAGGTGGCAGGTTGTGGGGCTGCCTTGTCCTGCATCATCATGAATATGACAAAATGCTTAGTGTTCTACCTAGGACCCAAAAGTCCAGAAATGTGGAAGACATTTGTGACTGCCAGGGCTCCCCAATGTAGGGAGGAGGCCTAGGAGGGAGGGGTGTGGTTACAGTGTGTGGCATGAGGGATCTTGCACCAATGGAATTATACTGTATCTTACTCCTATCAATGTCAGAATGCTAGTAAAGGTACACAGAATCGTTTTTGTATTCTTTCTTACAATTGCATGTGAATGTATAATTATTTCAAACATTTTTTGAAGGAAGGGTGGAAGGAAGGGAATACTCACAGACCCAGTACACAGATAATCATCACTGTATTTTTGTTATACACCTCTGGGGAAAAAAAATTTAATAGTAGCTGTCATTATTAAAAGGGGATGCTCCAGGCTCCTGACTGAATACAGATTATCTTTATAGTTCTACATTTAAAAATGCAAAGCCATATATTTCTTAGTGTGCTTGGTTTGACTGCACGTGCACTGCCTACTGGGGGGGGGTCTCTCACCAAGAGAGAGACCCCCCCCCAAAGCTCAGTCTCCGAGCCCTGAGCTCACCAGTATCTGCACCCTTGGAGGCTGTGGCTACACTCTGAATGATGAACAGGCTTTGCCTATCCATTACAAAGTGACACAAACTGTGCAGCTTAAAACTACAGAAATTTACTCTATCTCCAGTCTGGGAGCTACAAATCTGAGATCAAGGTGTAGGCAGGGCCCTGCTCTCTAAGACTCTAGGGGAGGGTCCTTCCTTGCTTCTCCCAGCTTCGAATGGTTCTTTCAGTAACCTCATCTTAATGTAGCTAATTACATCCATAAGGACTCCATTTATAAATAAGTTCCCATTCTGTGGTGCTGGAGCTTAGGATTTCAACATATGTTTTGTTTTTTTTTCAGGACATAGTTCACCCCCTAACACCACCCAAACTCCCCATTCTCAGCAGGCTGGATCACCACCCCTGGGAAAGACTCTTTGATAGAGTGAGAAGTAGAGTTAGATTGGTCTGAAGTCCCAAACAAGCAAAACAAGTGCTTGCCAAAGTTTCAGAAAAAAGAGGAAAAACTGGGCCAGTATATTCTGCGAATGACAAAGGCAGTCATAGAATTCTTGTTTCTCCTCTAGACATGAAGGCCTTTAAAATTTTGCACTGGCCTTTCCAACTGTTTTGTTAATTAAAATGCTAATTCCCTCTGAGCTGGGAGGCCTGCCTAAGCAAGGAGGCTAAAAAAAAGAAATGAAAGCTGTCCACACTGGATGCACCCTTGGTTCATGGTCTTTTCCTTAAACAAAACTGTCTGCAGACTCTGAAGCTTTTAGATCTAGGAGGTTTAGTACAAATTTGTTTATTAAAAGTGACTTCTAAATCTTAATACTGGATTGCTCAGACTTAAGATGGCATGTGATAAGATTATATCTAGGACCAACAATTGGGTTTCCTAGTGAGAAAATAGGTTTCTCAGCTTCACCAGAAAGGCAGCAGTGCCTCCAAGCCATAGTTTGAGAGAGCAGAGAGCAAGCACCATGGAATTTGCCCTAGATAAGGGCGAGAGAGCACCATTCTTAACCTGGAGGTTAGAACTGGCCTGTTGAATTCAAGTACAGACATCATAGATTTTCAGAACACAAGCAGACTGTCTCCCTGACATAGCTAAAACCAAAAGGTTTTCCCACCCACCTCCTTCACTCAGATACCAGGGGGGTCCTCTATGGCTTTTGGCAACCTTAAATAGTCTATTCTAGCAACATAATTTTTGCATGAGAAGATGCTTTAGAGAACTGCAACTGCCTTGTTTTAACAATTGTATTTGGTTCCTGGAATTCATTGGCTCCCAAAACTGAGGAACATCAAAGAATTATCAATGCCCTGGCACAGCCTCAGAGAACCTAAAAGAATCCACTCCAGTAAGATTGTTCAGGCTGCACAAAAACGGAGAGTTGGGCCTTCCCACAACCCCCACCCCAGGGAGTCAGCCTGACCACAAGCCTAATGGCCAAGCCCAGTGGGTTAGAGAATAAAACACCGAGGTAACTTAACCAGGAACCTTTATTCCTACAACCTGACATTTCCTCCCACATGAAGAGAACGCTATCAATGTAGCACTTCTAGTTTCTCTCTGTCTGCTCACTCAGCCTTCCCCATGGGCAAGGAAGTAACCTACTTGACCAGGACTTAGGGGCAGGAGCTGGCAGTATAACTCAGCGACTTACTCCCTCTCTTTGCTCCTACCGCTTTTCCATGCTATAAAGTTTGTAGGGGCAATACCCCACATGGCCTGTGTTGCCTGTGACCAGGCAGGTACATCAAATTCTTTTTTTTTTTTTTTTTTTTTTGTGGAGACTCATCAAATTCTTAATGCAGCATTTGAAAACTTGTTATTGCCAATATGGCGATATGTACATGACATTATTATCAATACAACAGGTGACATTTTAGTCTTCGTTTATTTACTCTTTTGTTTTACCTCTGGATTCAGAGAACCTTGAGCTCAATAGGCAGCTCCCAGAAACAATCTAGGTGGGATTTTGATTAGCTCTGCAGGCTAATTTAGGGCAGTGTTGGGCAGAGGAGGAATTGATAGTCTTAGACTATTGAATCTTTCCATTGAGATATAGTTTTCTCTATATTTATCTTCTTTTATTTCCTTCATAGAAATTTTGTAACTGTCTTCACAAAGGTCTTACAATTTTTTTGTTGAGTTTAATAATGGTATTTTCTAGCTTTAGTTGCTTTGGTGATTGGGAATTTTATTTCCATTAATTTTATTTCTGTTGGTTATTGCTGACATACGAAGTCATTTCATTGTTTTGGTATTTAGCTTGGTTTGATTTACTATTATGTGTTTGGATTTTCTGCATTTAATCGAACCATAAAATATATGGAAGGTAAACAGAAGGAATTAAGTGAAGATGAAAACAGAAATTAATGAACTTGAAAACAAACATCAAAAGTAGACTTATAACCAGAGGTTTATTCTTTGAAAAATTCCATAAAATAAGTCTTTTGCAAGGCTGAACAAAAAAACTGATAAGACAGAGATACTAAATGAAAAGGAGAATCAAAGATGGTAAAGAGATTTTTTAAAATTATAATATAAAAATATAAAGTTCAAATTTATGCCAGAAAATTATTGTTATGAAATAACTTCACAGAGTATAAATTTTAGAACTATAGAAAAATCTGAATATTCAAATTAAAAAACCTGTATGGATAGTAAGAAAAGAAAACTAGCTATTCCTTATAAGGAAACATAGAAGAAACTAAGTCTAGGTTATTTTAAAGAGCCAGAGCATTTTTATGTATTTATTACTCTTAACTAGTTTAGGATTAGTGTTATTTCTGGTCTTGCAGAAATTTAGATTTCTATACTTTCCAAAGCTCTGGAATAGCTTTATTTTGTTGTGATAAAATACACAAAAAAATTTACATTTATTGACATTTAATACATTTATAATGTTTGATAACCATCTACCTAGTTCTCTAGGTATAACTCTACCTAGTTCAGAACGTTTTCTGGAATAGTTTGTAACACAGAATCTCTGAATTTCTTCATAATCATATGAAGATTAATTCCTTTGTATCAAACATGTTACCGCATCAGTCAAATCTCATCTCCACTGGTCTCTTTTTTTTCTGGGAGATGGACCCGTATCCATTTATGATTACGGTACTCATTCTAATATTTCTAACAGTTTTTACTTTAAATAGTTCGTAGTCTGTTGACATGGCTACAAAGTTTTGTGCCCCTTATCATCTCCTTGGGAATAATTTTGTAACTTTAACTTAAAATTGCTCTTTGCTCATTTATCTTTTTAAAATATTAAATTCTGGCTTGGCGCTCATAGCACAGTGGTTACGGCGCCAGCCACATACACGGAGGCTGACGGGTACGAGCCCAGCCTGAGCCAGCTAAACAACAATGAGAACTGCAACAAAGAAAAAATTAGCCAGCGTTGTGGCGGGCACCTGTAGTCCCAGCTACTTGAGAGGCTGAGGCAAGAGAATCGCTTAAGCCCAGGAGTTTGAAGTTGCTGTGAGCTGTGATGCCACAGTACTCTACCCAGGGCAACACAGTAAGACTCCGTTTCAAAAAAAAAAAAAAATTAAATTCTATTCTCATTAACTTTTTATCCTAGTCTGAGAAACTCAATCTAGTATTAGGTAAATTTAATTCACTGATGTTTGACTATTGATATGTTTGCATGCTCCCTGCCATCTACTTTTATTTATTTATTTTTTTGAGACAGAAGCTCACAGCAACCTCCAATTCCTGGGCTCAAGCGAGTCTCCTGCCTCCGCCTCCCAAGTAGCTGGGACTACAGGCGCCCACCACAACGCCTGGCCATTTTTTGGTTGCAACTGTCATTGTTGTTTGGCGGGCCTGGGCTGGATTCGAACCCGCCAGCTCAGGTGTACGTGGCTGGCGCCTTAGCCCGTTGAGCCACAGGCACCAAGCCATCTACTTTATTTCTTATTTACCAAGATTCCCCGCTGTTTTCCGTGTCTCCAACCTCATCTTGCCTCCATTGGATTCATGAACTTTGTCATTGCTGTTTTCCCTTTAATGTTTTAGATGTTAGACGTGTTTTTTTTCTTTTGGTGCTACTCCAAATGTTTTTAGTTCATATTTATATGTTCCTTTTCCACTAACATGCCAATCACTGCAGCCCCAGTGAGTCAAGAATTTTAGCTGTTTCGCTATTTTCTCACTTCCTCCATCACCACCCCAGCTCCCATGTTGAGATCAATTAAGCTACGGGAGATTTCGCTGATTCACTCAGTGGACACTTCATAAGTACCTACATGTGCTGGGCAAGTTCAAGTTTCAGGGGATACAGCAGTGAACAAAATTCCTACTTTCACTGGGGGCAGACTGAAACCTCAAAAATGCATTCTCTGTAGTAGTTACCCAATCTGGCGTGGCCTCACTGGGAAGGTGACCTATGAGTAGTGATCCAAGGGACATGGAGGGAAGAGCTCTCCCGGGCAGAGGAGGAGGAAGGCCCGAGCTGGGCACATGCCCGCAGAGGTCCCAGGGGTCCTGCAGGCTGACAAGCAGTGAGGGGGAGTTAGAGGTCAGTGCAGACCATGCATGTTCCTGTCCACAGACTCTTATGGACTCCTGCCGTGCCTCCCAGCTCTCTGTTCTCTCAAGCCTGTCTGGCTATTTCACCTGCCTACTGAGGTTACTTTCCCAGAGGTCTAATTGCTTTCTTGCATGTTCTGGATACATTATAATCTCAGATCTCTGCTTTGAACTGCCCTTGGTTCACAGGACTATTTACCTTATCAACTCTTCCTTGAGGTTGGGTCACCACCTTTCTCACTATTTTGTGTTCTTAAGTATTTTCTGGATCTTAGTTGTGTGTTTATTCTAGGGAACTCCCGCTTACTTACTACATTAACCATAAATGACCTCAAATGATTATAGGGACAGAACATACCGGGACAGATAGGGGCACCATGGCTCATCTGCACAGAGGTCTGGCTCCCTAGGGCCCCTCCTGCTTTGTGCCGCAGACAGCTGCTTGGCACAGGTGGGTGGAATACAAGGAGTATGATGGGAAGGGGTGCAAGGAATCGAATAGCTTTGGGGCTCCAAACTACTCCCCCATTTTGAGACGAATGCTCCTTGTCTCCTTCCGCAGCCACTCTGAGCTCAGCACCCCCAAACTGTCCTTCCTTTGTGGATGTCTTCTCTGCACACTTTGCACTGGTTTCCCCATATTGGTTTTTAGGTACATCCGATTCTGTCTGCCTTTTCTCCTTCAGCAATTCCTCAGCGTGTTAATTAACATGCCTCACATTGACGGCAGTATTCTGATTTCCTCCCTCAAACTCAACTTTGTTGCACCACTAGATTTTAAGCACATAGACCTGATGATCATTCGCCACCGCAATCAAGACCCACCAAAGAACCAATACATGCTTAACAGTTTATTTATAAGACTGGAACAAACAAGAGTATTAGTTTGAGAGTTTTTTCTGAGTTTAAATTAACTAACAAAATGGGGAGAATGACACAGAAGGTGCTATTTACAAAAGACGAAACTAAAAAGGTCAGTTTTTATTCCAAAATAGGAATAATGACATATACCAAGTGATCCTTTTATAAACATTGATCTCAGCCTTTAGTACTTATGGACTTTTTTTCTTTGGGGAGAAAAACAAAATTGGCACTAACTCTTCAGGTATTATCTTTTAAAACAGTTTATTCTCAGGTTGTTATCCATTAGAGTGCTTATATATGTCTAAGATAGATGTATAAGAACGCATTCTGAGTAATTTTTTTCTATCTTTTATCTTCTCTTTCAAGCTATGGGCCACTTCACAAGCAGAGTGGTACTGGGGGTGGAGAGCCCTGGGCTGTGGAGCCAGAAATAGGGAGTTTGAACTATCTAGTTCTTTCAGCTGTGTAACTGAAAGAACTCAACCTTTGCAACTCAACCTTCTTGTCTTTTAAATGAGAAGAATCATGATCACACAAGCAGAGGATTAAAGATGATCACTGTTGAATCACCTGGCCCTATGCCTGGGCCCCAGGAGGCCTCTAAACTAGCTGGTCTAAACACCATCCCATCAGGCTGCAAAGAGATTAAGTTCATGGGACAGTACCGTCTCTCTTCTCTGTTCCCACTTCCTCTCCGCTCAGGTGAGATTCGCCCTGAAGGAACCATTAGTAAGAGAAAACAAGCAACTTAAGGAACTGAAACTAAGCTTCAATAAATTATGATCATAAGTCTAGTTCTCATCAACTATTTTATAAATCACTTTGGTGTGTTTCTCCTTTGCTTCAAGTAAGGAATGTGGTCTTTTTCCTTTGTAAGGCAAATTGTAGGTCAACCCCTGTAAGCATCCTTTCCTCCTTAAGCTTCCATAGTTTTAAAGAAAGCTTCTTTTCATTTTTGCCCTTTCTAAGAGGTAGGGTATTTACCCTATACTATTTTAATAGAATCATATTTGCTCTAGAGTAAAACAATCTGTTTTACTTTATTAAATTTGATGCCTTTGGGCTAGCTTCTAAAAGAAAAAACTTGTAGGCAGTTAAATAATTCTTCTTACAAAGATCTTCTTATTTTTTCCCTGTCTCTAGCCTTTACAGTTAAAATGTTCCTTTGGAATATTGCTTTGTAGAAGGTTATAGGGAAACCTATTTAGCTGAATTACCATCCACTGCCTGAAATATTGGCAGCTCTACAAGATAATTCAAGATTCATCAGAACTAAGAGAAATGTCTGGTTTGTCCCTGGAAGCACATGGGTGACATGATAGGAAGCAAAACTTTGTTCTTCATGAAATGGACTTCACGACAGCCCAGGGCCACGTCCGGCCTGGAACTGGGGAGTCTGGGCTCTATCCTGCCCTCCCGAGTCATCCTCCGCCTCCTCCTGACTTCTGAGACCAGGACCTCTGGACCTCAGCACCCCGCGAGGGGCTGCACAGCAGGGTCTGGGGTCTGTTCCAGTCCAACACCCTGTGGTTCCAGAACGCCCTTTATCCTCCACTCAGGGTGAGGGCTCTGCGCACTCTACTCTTCTTGAAAACCTGCTGTCCGCCTCAGATATGTCGTCCAGTCAGAAAAAAGAGTGGCCGGTCTTCCCTGGCATTGGCCGTCTGAAACTCGTCACGCAGTCGGAACTGCCACTCGTCCTCCAGCTCCAGGCGGACGACCGTCTGGCGCAGCGAGCTCCGGTCCTGGCAGATCACACACAGGGTGGCACCTGCACGGGGGAGGCAGAGGCATAGAAAGGAAGGGCCGAGGTTACTCAGGTGGAAGCTGCGCCTGGATTCCACTGACAATAACAAGATAGGGTTCTGCTTGGAAGAGCAAAGTCCCTTGTTTCTTTAGGGACAACATACAATCTTAGCAACACGGTCAGTGTGGCCAGGATATGGCGGGTGTGGGGGAAGACGAGAGGGAGGCAGAGGGGTGGTCTGACCGCAAACCAGGCATCCTCAGGTCCAGCCCTCGGTCACATCCCTGCATGCTCCACCCACTCTCAGCCAGAGCCTGCCCACCCATCCAGGCAGGGGCAGCTCCCACTGTCCCCTGTACCCAGCCCTGGGATGCCTGCCTTCTCTCACCCCTGGCACCCAGCGACACATCGACCAGGTCTCCTGCAAGTCCTCCCTCCCTGCATGTCCAGCCCTTAGATGGAACATTTCCTGGTGCAGGAATGTTGTAGAACCCTCTCTGTGTCTCCTAAGGCCCATTAAATACCTTTCGCAGGGCGGGGTAGGGATCAGAGGAAGGAACTGCCAAGGAACGCGAAGGTCACTTACGACCCATCAGGGATAGAAATACAGACTGGAAATCATTTTTTGCAAAGTCATGCAGAACGAGGACTTGTCATTCTCAACCACTCCAGTGTGGAAAAGGGACAGATTAGAATAAAAGCAAAGAAGTACACAGTGCCTCCCCAGGTCAGGGAAATGGACCCTTCTGCCAGGAGGAAGTGGCATCTAAGGGGACCAGGACGCTGATGTGAAGGATTTAGGATGAAAATAAACACAAGGGTTGAAAATATCTGCAACGCCGCTGAAAGAAAAGAGGATGTGTCTTGTCTCCCTGAACAGGTCCAGGCAAGGGGAGCCCCTGAGGGCCGAGCCCCAGCTTTCCAGTGGTCGGCGCAGTCTCCCCCAGCGAACCTCAGCTACCCACTGGCGAGTCAGGACTAGTCCTAGGCTCACCTCCTCAGAGGGCCTGGGTGGTGACAGCCATCTGAGTCGGGGACCAGGATGAAAGTGGGCTAAATTACCTTTCAGAAAATGAAACTTTTTCAGAAAGCCAGCTCCTACAAAGGAGTCACAGAGGTACAGCAGGAGGCCACTGAACGTCAGGTCTGAGCAGCTGATGTTTAGAGAGTGGGGCCTGGAGCTCACGTAGCAGACAGAAATCTGAAAAGAAGGAGCCCAAGAGAAACTTGGTTTTCTACAGACTCGTCAACAAAATCACATTACAGGTTTGCATCTAACAAATTCTAACTATCTGGTCAAGCTCAAAGTATCTGGGGGCCAGAGGTAATACTTTCATCTTATTTCCAAATCTATCTCCTTTTAGAAGGTTCCAGAAGAGTGGTTCTCAACCTGTGGGTCACGACCCCTAAGACCATCCTGCACATCAGATATTTATATTACAATTCATAACAGTAGCAAAATCACAGTTATGAAGTAGAAACAAAAATAATGTTATGGCTAGGGGTCACCACAACATAAGAAACTATATTAAAGGGTCGTGGTATTAGAAAGGTTGAGAACCACGGTTCTAGAAGATTCATCCAGATTTATCTGTAGAAATGGTTCGGCATCAGAACTGGGTTT
>CAUYON010096202.1:0-46432 GCA_963573935.1 Arctocebus calabarensis
CTGGGCCCTGGCAAGTGGTATCAGAAGTGACATGTGACAAGCTCTTAGCAATTCCCGGCTTAAAAAAAAAAAAGGTTATCTGCCCTGGAGCTTATGAAAAAGCCAGATACTACATAACTTGTCGCTGGAGGAAATAACAAATCTGAACAAAAAATAAGATCATCTTTAAAGCACATGAGAACGAGTCACAAATGTCCCATGACCAGAAACTTACTTTTAGAAGTAACAAGGGAAAAAAAAAAGGAAAAGGCTCAAATAAATTCTTAAAGTTCCTAATTCTTCTATTATTTTAGGCATTTGACTGACTTAGTGCAATACAAAAAGTCAAGACCAAAATTTATAGAAAAAGCAAATAATCATCTATACATTAAATTAATAAAAATTAAATTTAACATTGGAGGGAATTTTTGTGACTTATTAAAGCAAGTTAATTTCCTGAACAGTTTCATATATAGATGTATTATTCTCTCAAAATATTAAGTACCAGTGATTTCATACTTTATTCACTTTTTCTCTCTGAAAATAAAAACAGAATGAAAGTTATTTTTAAAGCAATAATTTTCCCAAGGCCATTACTCTCCCTTCCTATGTTCATAAAATAATTGTGGAGAAACAACATAGAAAATCAGAGTAGGGAGAGTTCATGGAGAGTTGTAAGACAAAAATTCCATCTAGAAAGGAAAAATCCTACCAAATTCATGTCCATTTGGGGCCATAGGAAAACATGGTAGAAAGAGTCCTTAGTATATTTCAAACATCTCCAATAATACTATATTCAGGTAGTGTAGATAAGAAGTTAGTTGTTGGGTAGGGTTTGCAGTTGGGTGGATACAAATTCTCTCCTAAGAGAAATATAAGAATAAGTTCTACCATGTCAATTATAGAACTATCATGTGGTTCTGCCTTGTCAATGTTCTGGCAACTGCAGCCTCCCAAAGCTAGCTTAGAAAATCTAGAATGAAAACAAATCCAAGGTCATCATACTCAGTTTTAGAAGCACATCTGAGCAAATATTTTTGGATTCTTCTTCAATTCTGCTACTACCAAAGATCTCCAGGGCTGTGTGTGCTAAATTACACTGTACCCATGGAAAACTCTCCCAGCAAATGGTTTTGATGAATAAAGCAATTACCAAGAAGGAGTTTCCCAAACTTACTTAACTATAAGAAAGTTTTCTGTCTTTCTGTGTAACATCTCTTGATATCATGAGGATGTATCTTCCTAGAAACAGACTGGGAATGCTGTTCCAGTAAAACAGTATTATGAAGTTTGGGGGGTGGAGTCAGGATGCCCAGATTTAAAATTTTCACATAATAGCGCTGTAACCTTGTGCAGGGTACTTAGCTTTTTTCTGCTTCAGTTTCTTTATCTATAAAATGGACATAACAAGAGTTACCTGCTTCTTGGGTTATTGTCAGGAAGAAGAGAGAACATGTACTCGTGGAATACTTAGCACAATGCTGACAGCATAATAGTAAATCTAGCTCTTAGTACTTTTGTTATAACTGGAGGTATGGCTAAACCCAAGGGAGGTCCTGAGTGAGATTTCCTTTCTGGGTCTGGACTTAGTACCAAAGTGGCTTCAGGGCTCCAGATGTCTCTGGTTCTACTCTTTAGGTCTCCATTTCATTGGTGCTATTCACTCTTTTCCCTCGGGTATCTGGGCTGGATTTCCCAGGGCTTTTTCAAGACAGACATGACCATAACCTTCAAAAAGGAAACCTCCTTTCCAGATGGAACCCCACTTCTAAGAGGGAAACTGCTGTAGCTCTAACTGCAGTGGAGCTTGCTTTAAAGCCTCAGTGTGCTTAGACTGTGTTCACTGGTGTATTCTGGGTCAGGAAGGCTTGCCCTGCTGTGTTGTTCCTGTTAGCAGAGTGTTTGTAATAATAGGAATACCAAGAATTTTTGTCTTATTTTATTTTTCCTGTCCTTTTTTTTTTTTTTTTTTTGTGGGCAGGTTTTTGGAGGGCTGTTTCTTGATTACTGAAGTAATACAATTATTTCACAAAAGTCAAACATTATATAAATACATGTATATGAGGCAAAAAAGTGAGCATCTGCTGTGATTCCACAACTTTTCCCTCCCCACAATCCCAGAGTTGCTACTGTGAACAATTGTTTCCTCATTTTTAATGATGTGCAGAACTGGAAGTGCTGCACTCTGCTGGGAATTCTTTATTCTGCTCCTTTTGCTTCAGGAATGTCTATTTATCTTTAGGAAAGAAAGCTCAAATATCACCTTAGTGAAGTTGCCCTGACCCGGACCAGCCATGCAGGTTGCTTTCTTCACCAGGTGCCCAAAGTAATTTGCACACACTATATTTAGAGAACTGACAACTTCACTGTAATTGCTGAGTTAAATGTCTCTCCTATTTCTAGACCTTCAAAGGGCAAGTCTCCTCCCTATCTGGTACAGGGCATTTGGTGCACAAATATGCACTTAATGCACAATAAATATTTGTTGAGTGAATGAGTGTAAAAACATACAGATAACATTTTTCTAAGAGATAGACTCTCAAGCTTTTTAATAATCACAAGCAGGACGCTCCCTTACACATTTTTCTAGAAATGTTTCTTATGTAACCTGCATTCCAACAACCAAATAATGCTGTTAATTCTCATTTCTAAAATTTTGTTAGGCCTGGAAACTCAAAATTATAATCTTTCCAAAAACTATAAAGTTAGAAAAATTGGGAGATAAAGGGTAGTTTATTTTTCAAATGCCAAATGATCATTTTGAAGCCTAGTATCTGTGGCTATAGGCTTTGTGCTCTGCCACCAGAATATTCTAGGAAATGACATTTCCAATAAACAGCTTCAAGTCTAGTAAACCACAAACAACAAAAAAAGTATTCAATAGCACTTCACAGCAAATAGCCTTCTGTTGACAGTTATTCAGGAATGACCGATTATATTTACAAAGCACAGATACCTCCTTCATTAGATTAATTGAATATACTGTAAGCTGATGGCTCAGGCAAGAGAATGAATCTATAAGAGCAGTGAAAGAGGGAAACAAAGAGAAGATACTAGAAGGATGAATCTTAGAAAAATATTCCCAAATATCTGAGAACCCCAGTGGACTAACACTTCACATTAACAAGCCCCACTGAGGGACACTGATGTGCATGCAGTATGACATATCACGCAAGGAACAGCATTTTTCCTGGAAAAAGAGATTGTCACAGAGCTTTCATATTTCACCAATTAAACTATTTGGGCTCAATGTAATTAAGTAATGTAATTATGAATCTATTTCGTGGTCACGAGCCCAAGGCTCTATGTCTTGGTCAAGTATATTAGCAATTTTCATCTTGAACTCATATGTCACATGCTGGACTCAGCTCTTCACATTAAAATACATAGACAATCTATAAACAGAAATTCACAATCAATTTTAAGATAAAAGTGTAAAGCTCAATGGGAACAATCACAGGAAGATACAGGGTGGATACTGGGCATTCAACATGAGCAAGACAGGGAAGAAAGAAGTGCTGGGAGAAATTTACTCCTGAAAATTCAGAATGAAAATGGAAAACAGTGGAGGGGTCACCAGGTTTCCATCATACAAGAGAGAATGACTTAAATAGGATAAGGAAAAGACTATTTTAGCAACATGATAGCAGCTAGTCCTAGAGTTACATTAATATAACTAATAAATTAAGAGGTAAAGTAATTACTAATGGGGGTATAAAAAATTATCCTCTCTTATATAAAAAATATGATACTGTTGAGAGTTCTGTTTATTAAGGTATAAAAGTTAATATTTATTAAGAACGTGGGGTGGGTCAGACCCCTTTCTAAGTAAATCATGTACATATCTTAATTAATTTTTAAATTTAGGAACTATTTTAATGCCTATTTCACATATAAGAAAACTGAGGCACAAAGAGGCAAAGTAACTTGCCCAAAGCCACACAGCTAAGAAGTTGCAGAACTGAGATTTGTTCCCAGGCATTCTGGCTCTACATTCCTGTGGTTTCTCGTTAATAGTATATTATGATGTTTCATAACACCACTAACAGGAAACATTACTCTTTATTTTAGAGTTTCATTCATATGTTTACATAGGTTGTCAGAAATCTTTTAGAGATTTAAGTCCTGAATTAAAGACACTGATCACTGATCAAAAGGAACTGAAGTCAGTGTAATTCAGCGCTGGAAAAAGATACTCAATTTACCTTTGCATAGCATTTGACATTTTCCCATGCAATTTAATTCAACTCAATTAACAGCAATTTAGGGTCCCATGCTGAGTACCAAGGAAGTAATATTCAAAGCTTAGAGAAGATACAGTTTCTCTTTAGAGCATATAAAATATTTTAGAAACTTATGGTTGAATAAAGATAAGGAAAATGAAGCCCCGAGTGCTTAAATGATTTGCTTGAACTCTCAAAATGGGTTTATAGATCAGAGTGACCTAAAATCCAATTCAGATGGATCTAGTTTTTCTTTTTACCATACCATTCCAATGAAGCTAGTTGAATATGTTGAATAAAATGAACCTCCAAAATAAATATCTGTGCTCTATAAAGAGAAAAAAAATATGTTTGCCTTTGTCTATTTTGCTCTAGAAACCTCTTCTTTCTAGAATTATGTGAGGATGAAAAAAAGGAGAGCAAGCTAAGGGAAGATTTTTAAGGGAAAAAAGAGGAGAGAATTCACAGAGGCTATCAGATCTTCTTTGAAGGAAAGTGTGTTTTTTGGTTTTATTTGTTGGGTAATTTCTCTTTTAAACCTTACCCAGTTCCATAAGTAGATATTGAAGCTATGTCTATATTGCTAACTATGTGCATAGGTGTTTATGTAGGTTGCCAATTATATTCCAGGGATTTTGAAAATAGAAGACATGATTATAGAGTGCTTTATAAAAAGCATGGGAGGTGGTCATGTATCTTTTCTGTCATGCATGGTCATGATGCTAAAAGTATAAGTATATACAACTTAATTTCCAATTAGTCTGGTTTTTGTTTGTTTGTTTGTTTTGAGACAAGACTCACTCTGTTGCCCTGGGTAGAGTCTCACTCTATTGCCCTGGGTAGAATACACAGAAACCATTGCTCACCTCAGACTCTCTTGGGCTCGAGCAATCCTCCTGCCTCAGCCTCCCAAGTTGCTGAGACTACAGGCAACCTGCTCCTATGCCCAGCTAGTTTTTCTATTTTTAGTAGTGATGGGGGTGTCACTGTTTCTCAGGCTAGTTTTGAACTCCTGAGCTAAAGTAATCTACTTGCCTCAGCCTCTCAGAGGGCTAAGGGTCACAGGTGTGAGCCACTGCTCAGCCTGCTTGCTCTCTCTCTCTGTCTCTCTCTTTCTTTCTTTCTTTCTAAAAGATCTTGTACTCAGGTTACTTAAAATTTTTTGTTGGTTTATTTTAGTAGTTCTGAGGCAGTTGTTACCTCTGCCCTCTCCAGAGGATATTTGGTAATATCTGGACATGCTTTTGGCTGTCACAACTTGCTGGGGGAAGGCAGAAGGGTCAGTCCAGCCAGAGATACTGTGAAATATCCTACCATACATGGGACAGACCCCACAGCAAGGAATTATCTTGTCCAAAGTGTCAGTGGCGCCAAGGTTAAGAAACAATAGCCAATTTAGAAGTAAAAAAATGCACTACCACCTTTCCATTTCTCCCTTTTAAATTATAAGTAAGACATAAATCAAAAAGGTACACTAAGGATTTGCTCCCAAATAAGACAATTTTCACAACTTACTTTTAAGACGATGAACAATTATTTAATGGGCCAATTTATCAGGATTAGAAGGACTTACTAAAAACTGGAGAAAAAGAACGAATTTATAAACACGTTCTTAAATAAGAAATAGAATGTTCTGACTTTTGCCACATCTGAAACCAGGTTATTCCACAATATGACACAAGACAGTATGCTGATGGGGCATGTGTAAACCACCCCTGATCTGATTCAGATATGAATCACTAACTTCAGACTATTGCATTATTTCCTACCACTCTCAAAATCCATACCTTTTTGACTAGCACTTAAGGAGGTAATGAATGTTTTTTGTTTACAAATATGGTCATCAAAATTAGCTACCTTTACAATCAGCCCTTCCTTTTATGCCTGTCCATTTTCTACACATTTAGGTTTAGCTAGGTCCAACTTTTCCTCATTATAGCTAGGAATCATTATGTCAGTCCTAGGTGACTCTTTTGGATTTTTATCATGAAAGATGACCAGCAACTTTGTCCATTATCTGAATAGTCTGAAAATAGCTAAAGTTGAACAAGGAAAAGGAAGTAGGAGGCACTGTCGGTTTATCTTTGTATTCAGTCGTGTTTTCCTTACATAGTCTCTAGCTGATGTGGTTACATTTGCTGAAGTTTTATTTACTTGCTCATTTTTTTCCAGTGGCTGATAATAATATTTGATGATTTGGATGTTTGGAGTATACCAAAGTAAAAATTTATTTATTTAAGGGGTAAGTTAGTTCTTTTCTGGGAATCAACCAACCAAAAAATGTATAGATTTCAGGAGGATCTTTGAGCACATCATAGTCACTAATCTGTTAAGTATTTTGTGTATTGAATTAAACATGTCACTACTAAGATCCACACATGCTGATTAATAATTTTAAAAATATTTACCAAGATCTTTGATAAGTGAGAGTGCTTCCCATGATATAAAGGCTCCACCACCGTCATCCATGGCCCCCTGCCCAACATCCCAGCTGTCCAGATGTCCACTGACCAGTACAACCTGGAACAAATAATAAAAAGAGAAAAAAAGTAAAGCTAAGCTACAATGATATCATACAAAAATGAAACCTTTATATTTTCTTTTCTATTTTCACATCTTAAAAGCTATGTGTCAGTACTAATGGTAAGCTTGGTAGAGAGGCATTATATAAAGTGTCAAAGGTCATCCTAATTGTAATAAAAAATCCTTCCTTTGTACTTTCAAATGTAATTTTGAGTACTAAAGAAATTGGCTTATTACTAACAGATTTTGATAAAAATTTTTATATGCTTTAAAACCTAAATGACATAAAAATGGAGCCCTAAACATCAACCATATTCTCAACTGTCCCAAATTCTAGAAGACACATAAAAAACATATTGAATTCAAATGAAAAAATAAGAATGAAAATTTATTTAAAAAATGATTTTTTCCCTATAAATTACTCTGGTGCTAGATAAATAAATAGATCTAATTGAACAGAAAAACTTTTAAGAGAGATTTTAATTTACTTGTGTTATACCTAGAAATCAAATTATAAAATTTAAATCACCATAGCTTTAAATTATTTTGTCAGGAAGCATTAGTTAATTCTTTCTAAGAAAACATAAAAACTATTTCACTAAAACTAAATTTTTGGACATATTTCAAACAAGTTAAAAACTATGTAAAATAACGCTGGGTCAATAGAATAGCGATATGGAAAAAAATGTGCCTTTATCTCTACATTATACAATATACAAATTTCAAGCCTAATGGATTATAGAACTAAATAAAGATTTTAAAGAAAAGCTTAGAACAGCTTTGACAATGGGGCTAGAGAAAGATTTCTTAAACTAGACGCAATAAGCCTAAAACATAAAAGAAAAACTAGTAAATTGGACTTTTTAAAAATTAGGACTATCTGGGTCATCGAAAGACCCCATTAAGAAAGTGAAAAAGCAACCCGCAGAGGGGAAGAAAATACTCACTATGCATATACACAATAAAGAACTCAGATCCAGTTATAGAAAGAATTTCTATGAAAGAGTAACAAAAGGAGTCAACCCCTAGAAAAATACCAAAAGACTTGAACAATCACAAAGAAAGATATACACATTTCTTTGTGTGTTACAGGCTACTCAGGTCCGTTATCATCAAAGAAATACAAATTGAACCACATTCAATACATATTCTCCAGAACAGCTAAGGATAAGCACATAAGGAGGAATGGTTTTTGTTTGGAAAAAGACAGAAAATGCCAATTATCGGTGAAAAGATAGAGTGACGGAAACTCTTGTAGGTTTGCTGGAGTGTTAAGTACACACAACCACTCTGAAAATAAATCAGAACATATATCTACTTTATGACCCAGAAGTTTTACTCCTACCTATGAATCCAGTAGGATATAGTGTGCATGTGTAGTTTAACCAAGAGATGTACTAGAATGTTCATAACAAAATATTCACAATACAAGGTAAAGCAGAAAGATTCCTTGAGGTCAGGAGGCAACATAGCAAGACCACACATATCTAAAAATACAATTTTTTAAATAATAATATTCATGATAGTCTCCACCTTCCCTCAAATTGGACACTATTCAAATGCCTATTAACAGGAGAATGAATAAATTGCATGCATTCATCAGCGGACCACTGCATAGCAGTAACAATGGAAAATGAACAAAAACAATACAGGATAAATTTGGATGAATCTCATAAACATAATGAAAAATGAAAGAAGCCAGATACAAAATAACACATTGTATATAATTCTATTTATACAAAAAATAAAAACAAGCAGAACAAGACAGTGGGTACCCTTGGTGAGGAGATCTAGTGACAGGAGGGAGGGATGCTCCTCACGTTCTCTTTCTCGATCTGGGTAGCAGTTAAACAGGTGTGCTCAGTTTGTGAAAATTTCACCTTGTTATACACTTTAGGATTTGCACACTTTCTCTGAGAACCTTGCATTTCAATAAAAAGTTTTAAAAGGTGAGGCCTGCAATCTCAGCACTTTGGGAGGCCAAAGTTGGGAGGATCATTTGGAGGCCAGGAGTTTGAGACCAGCATGGGTAACACAGGGAGACCCCATCTCTACTAAAAAATAATTGTAAAACATTAGTTAGACATGGTGGTGCATGCCTATAGTCCCACCTAGCTGGGAGGCTAAGGCAGGAGGATTGCTTGATTTGAGGAGTTCAAGGCTTCAGTGAGCTATGACTGGACCACTGATCTCTAGCATGAGTGACATGAGCAAGACTCCAACTCAAACAAAAAATATAAAAAGTTCACTAGATTGTGGCTCAGTGAGTAGGGTGCTGGCCCCATATACCGAGGGTGGTGGGTTGGAACCCAACCCCGGCCAAACTGCACAACAACAACAACAAAATAGCTGGGCGTTGTGGCGGACACCTGTAGTCCCAGCTACTAGGGAGGCTGAGGCAGGAGAATCGCCTAAGCCCAGGAGCTGGAGGTTGCTGTGGGCTGTGATGCCACAGCACTCTACAGGGCAACAAAGTGAGACTCTGACTCTGGGGGAAAAAAAAGTTCACCAGATTGATAGCTATGCACAGCATATAGTAAGCAACCAAAGTTGAACCAATCTTCTTAATGCCTAAAACAAAAATTCCCCATGACCTTGGTAAAGCAGGATTTGGGGTTTAAAACATCCGGGTGACTCTGCACTGGCTGATTAACGGAGCAGCTGCAGGACCTCCTGTTGACTTACACACAGGCCCGGCCTCCTAGGACTTCACCGTAATTGCAAACAACTGTGATGCCCCAAACGAACAAATGGCCATGTAATGAACCCAAATGAATTGTTTCTAAGGGGGGAAAAAAAACAACAAAGAATAAGGAACAAAACATGTTGCAATAGCAGGAACTTCTGGTTCAGAAAGTGTTGTAATCCCATGTGGGACGAATAGCTCAATTAGTCAACATTCTCACAACCCTCAGAACGATTTTCTCAACAACATTACTGTGGATTAAAAATGTCAGAATATGTTTTAATGAACTTTTCCTCAGATAATGCATGAGAGTAAAATAAATCTAAGCACCTATTATTCTATTCTTCAAATTTCCTTCAGCATAATTAAAGTTGTTTACAATGATACTTCTTTACATTTAAAAAAAATTCCTCTGTTCTTTAATCTAGAAGTACTACTTAAACTAGTAGTTTAAGAACAGGACAAATGTTTTCTGAATGATAGAAAACTAAATGTTATCCCAAAGTTAGGGTCTTTTGTGTAGTGCTATGAAAGAATCATAACATACTATTTGGATTATGAGAGCTTATCTTAGTATATATTTTTTAAATCAAGAAAAAATTGGTGCCACAGTGAGATAATAGTTATAATTTTAATATCTATTGATTTTAAATTAGGCAATGACAAAAAGCTACTTCCAATGCAGTAGCATTTCGAATGAAATTGAATTTTCCTCATCATAAGAGCTTCCACATACACTTAGAAAATAGTAGTGCAGAAGGTCTCATACACATGGGATCTGGCTAGCATTCCTTAAGGCAGCCTCACAAAAGATAATGCAGAAAAGCATACCAGTTGCGAGGTCACTGAGAGTCTGCTGTGTGTCAGAGTCAGGTATAAATGAGCATTAATTATAATAAAATTAGATCTTATTTAAGTAAAACAAAAACAGACTACCCAGAGATGTAGTAAACTCCAGTTCATGAACAATAATTACCTGATAAAAGATAGGAAAATGCGCAGCCTCTTCACTGCTGCTGTTGCTAGATATGGACCCTTAGACCCAATGGGGAAGTGGGTGCCCCTGAACACCCAACTCATGTCTGTGGATGAGGCACATACTGGATTAATCCATTCCTTTCTGCCATCTTTCTTTCCATCACCATCTCTTCCAAACACAGTATAGAGTAAACAATTACTAAAACAACAGCCACAGCCACAGCCACAGCCACAGCCATAGCCACCAGAGCAAAGCAACCAGGAAAATAGAATGGGACTCTAGTTCTCTGAAATGTAGAGTTCATTATTTGTGAAGCCCATATTAGCCCTGACTACCTTAGGAATGAGGGGCTTGGGCGTAGGGGGGAGCGCCCACCACAGTGTGGATGAAAGCCTGCTGGGAGGAGGAATTAGACAGGCAGCATGACACCCACCTGCATGCCAGCTGTGGGTTGGGGGGAGGAGCAGGACAGAGCCGAGCGGGCACAGGGAGCAGCCTAAGGACAAGCCTCACTTCTCCGCTACAGGCAGGGTGAGGACAGAGGCCCAACAGATTCACTTGTTTATAAGATGAATCAGAACACAACCAAGATAGGCAGAAGGAGGGAGAGCAAGTGGCCTCAGAGGGAGGGCCATTCTCATGAAAATGAGCTAATGCAAGATACTGGAGAAGATTTCCTGCTCTTTGGCACTCATTCATGGTTTCCTTCATCAATTTGTGTCAGTCCCCACTAGGTGCTAGACACACAGAAATGGCCGAAAAAAGCAGATATTCTGCCTCAATGGAATTTACATTTTGGTGGAAGAGATGGAAAATAAATAAATAAACACAATATCATAGTTAGTTTTAAGTATGATAGAGAAAAATAAAGCAGAGAAAGGGAATAGAGAGTAGTGTTGGCAGGGAGAGGGTGGAAAATGAGGCTATTTCAGGTAGAACTGGGAGGGAAGGTCTCTCCCGACAGAGGTGATATTTGAGCAGATACCCAAATGATGACAGGAAGTGAAGTCCCACGCAAAGTCTGGGGAGCGAGCATTCTGAGCAGTCTGAAGACACACGGAGAAGCTCTGGGTAAACACGGTTATGTCTGAACATGGCCAGACTGAAGGCCATAGTGAGGGAAAGTGTGTCTAGGGAGATCACTGGAGCCAAGAAGAAACTTGCGGTTGCAGCGAGGAATTGGATTTCATTCTAAATGATGAGAAGCTACAAAGGAATTATAAGCTCCCATGTATATCTTTAAGAATCATTGCTAGTGGGGGGGCAGACAGAAGGATGAAAGGAAAACAGGCCAATTTATGGAAACTAATTCATCGAAAATCAGTTTGTGGGGGAAAATCAGTCTGCTTCCTCTTAAAACGTTGATATATACAAAGGAATGCTATGCCCACACTAACAATAAGATAAAGCTGGGTCATCCATAAAATCTTAACTTTTCCAAAGTCCATCAGAGATCTGAGATAATAATTTGACCAGAGTAACTAAATTCCAGCAGATTGCAAGCCCATTCCAAGGGGAGATGAGCCATAAGAATTGTGTTGCCTTCGGCAGTGACATCAGGGCGAGGGGGCAATCTTAAAAACAGGAGTGAAGAATGCAACTGAAATGTTGATGTATACTCACAGGGCAAATATGGGTTAGCACGAGAGTGCAGAATCCCGGGAAACCCCCACATCAGAGCACTGGGCACATTTTCCAGATCTCTTCCGCAGGCTTCCATCAGGTGCTCACAAGGAAGATTGGCAATGGGGTGGAAGAGCCCATTTCAGTGGTGCAGGATTGCAGATGCTGGCTGGAGGCTGCTGGAAGGCAGGCAGCAAACACGCGAGCTTTGGGGACTCTTCTTTAATAGGAAGCAGAAAGCATATGGCACTGGAGGAGAGGCAGGAAACTGTCCTTCATGCCAGTCCCAGGCAAAGGTATTGGCTACAGGGAGAGGGTTAGAAAATTGCCCAATCTTCATGGACGTTAGGAAAAGCTCTCATCTCTGGGGGAGCGTGAGAAACCCACTCATTCCTAGAAGAATCCTGATATAAAGTAGAATCCAGATATAAAGTAGAGCTCAACTGCCACCAGGTAAGGGGCAGGATGCTCACTCCCATGACACGAGGTGGAGTGTGATCCGCACAGGGAGGAGCAGAAATAGTCAGAAAGCCCCACCCTTGAGCTCAAGAACACAGGGCCTAGCTAAGACTGTGGGGCAGGAGAACCAAGAAATCACCTGTCCCCACCAAGAGTCTTGCACTGAGTGCCAAGCAGAGCAATAATAGTTTGTGGGGCAGGGGGAGAAGGCAAGAGGCAGAGACACCTCCTGCGGTGCAGACATACAGAGTCTGCGGAAAGCAGAGGAGGAGCGAGAACACTGGGAAGATCCCGCAGCAACCTGAGCCCTAGCTAAAGAATAACACCAGCCTGTGAAGTATGTGAGTGAGCAACAAAGGTAAGGCGATAAATCACAAATTCCAAACCTAGCTCAACCATGAACGGATTAACTCAGCTGCCCCCATGCTAATGGTTTGATAGGAAAAACGGTGTTCTCATTTCGGACATAAATATTATTCATCTCAGGCTCTACTGTTTTCTTACACACAATGTCTGGCATCCAAGAAAAATTAAGAGATTTAAAGTAAGAAAAAATAAAAAGGTCTATTGTCACAAAATGTAATATTCTGCAAAACCAGACGCAGATATCACCACCTAGATCTTTAAACTGTAAGACAAGGACTTTAAAAAAAATTACGATTAATATGTTAAAGGCTCTAGTGGAGAATTTCATTAGACATAAAAAAGTCAAATGGAAATGCTAAAAAAGAAAAACATAGTATAATTATAGACAAACTAAACACTGAAATGCAGACGTCAAAAATGAAAACTTTCATAAGGAAATAAAAATATCTTTATGCATTCAGTGGGGGCAGAAGATTTTTTAAACAAGATATAAAAATTCAAAACATGAAGAGAAGATACATAAATTAAAAGAAGCCTTTATATTCATCAAGAGAAATCACAGAATGAAAGGAGTTGCTACAAATTAGGAGAAAACATTACACTATATATAATCTCAAATGATTTACATTCAAAATAGGTAAAGAATTTCTATTAATCAACGAAGAAAAAGATAAGCAATCTAAAAGGCAAAAGACATAAATGATCTTTTACAGTAAAGAAATTATGAATGAACATCAAGCATTTGAAAAGGTGACCAATCTCATTACTGATCAGGGAAAAGTAAATTAAATCATCAATAAGATATGTCTTTGTACCAACTGACAAAAAAAATTTAAATTTGATTATATTAGATCTTCCCAAGGATACTGAGTCCAGGAATTCTTATCTGCTTCTAGTAGGAGAAAGAAATTGTTAAAAATCACTCAGGAAACACAATTGGACATATCCTTGTAAAGTTGAAAATATGTGCAACCCAACAATTCTAATTTAAGTGCAGACATTAGAGGAATTTTCGCACTTGAGTTTCATGACACATGCATCAAAATGGTTAGACAGAAACAATCAGAAGGTCTCAAACTGAAAACAAGCCAAATGTCTATTGAAAGTAGAATGGATAAATAAATTGTGATATGGTCAAATAATGGAATATTATAAAGTAGTAATGGAAATGGAAAATGACCTACAATTGCACATATAAATTAATCTCAAAAAAGAGAATCTCTAAAAAAGGGAACAAAAAACAAAAAGAAAAAGAAAAATGACAAAAGAAATATGAGTGTGAGTTTATAATATAAATTTTGGTGGACTAAATAATATAATCTCTAGTAATACCTACAAAGAAGGAAAAACCATAAAGATAAGCAAAGTAATGGCAAACTAAAATTAGGATAGTGTTTATTTCAGATGGGGACTGGGACAGAGAAGAGGAGAGGATCAAGAAGTGGGCACAGTAGGTTTCGAAGCCACTGATGTACTGGTTCTACTGAAACAGTGGTGAGAACATGTGTGATCCTTCCATTACTATTCTCTAGATTGCACATAGATAAATAAAGTCTTGGTATGTGTGCTATATTAAACTATAGTAAGAATTATCAAAGACCTACCTTTGAAAGGCACAGGCTCAGATAGTTTTATAAGTGAGTTCAACCAAACAAATGTTAGCTTGGTCTTGTCTCAACTATTCTAAAGAAAAAAAAGGAAATGTCTATATTTACCTACAAAGTTGTTATAATCTTGATACTAAAACCTGGCAAAGATGATATGCCCCTTAAAAACTAGCTAAAGCTATAATTGGGTTTTAGCCTTCATATGAAAGCTATAAATTAGCTTCATATTAGGGCTGAGTACATTGGATACTTTTTCTTCCATTCTTGAGATACTTTGCTAAGAAGAACATGTTCCAGCTCCATCCATGTAAACACAAATCAGGTGCTTTATTGAGGAGGCACTCTTAGAAGGGGAATCAGGGGAGTAGAATTGACAGTGGAGAGGGAGCTAAGCGTGGTCTCAGCTGGGGATCTGGAATTACTCTAAGCTCAGAAGTACGAATTGGGTGGAAGCATTACCCATTCTGCCTTAGTGTGAGACAGGGAGACTTTTGTCCCCTTGTATCAGTCATCAGTGGCAGAGCTCCAAGTGAGGGGTGTAGCTTCCCAGGGAGAAAAGATGTCTATCTATTATAATTACTGTACATATTTTTATTAATTATACACTCATCTGATTATGAATAAGTTCTTTTAATAACAGCAAAACTTAACTTTCCTTATCGTTTACAAAGATAAGATTAAATACATAATAATATACACTTTTTTTCCCTGTTCCTCAATGGATCCGCTTTTATATTCCATTCTGGAGAATATTCTTTTAAATAGTTTACTTCTGTTAATTGAACCTATATGTTCATTAACTATTTTGGCAAAATATCTTTATACTAACTGAATAAGGTTTTAAAAGGACTCAGAGTGATTTATGTTAACTATGGTTGGAAATGATGCTGTATTTTTAATTACCAGCAGCTATTTTGTCCCCCTAAATCACAGATTTGGATAACATACAGCTGAAGAATGGCCTTTAATTTAATCTTAATAACCTCTTTTTCATAGCTTTGACTGCTTTAGGAACTGGTAGAATGGATCCTGACTATGTTATCACCCAGGATTTTTGTCCATCTCAATTTTGCTTCACCATAAACAAAATCTCTATTTTTGGTAAAGAGATTACTAAAATGGTTATCATGCTTGAATATAGCAAACTTCATAATGATGGAAGCTTTTGTTGAATACATACTTTAAAATACATTTTTATGCCTCAGGCTATATAATGCATTTAAAGGATATTTTAAAATTATATATAAGTAATTATACTAGTAGATTTTTAAAGATAACACATGATTTAATACCTTCATAGTATGGAAATTAATTATATGATATACATATTTTATAATTAATTTTCATATATACGATGAATAAATACTTTAGGCAACTTATTAATCACTTCAGTTTTAACTATTTCAATTCCATTTTCATAAATATATAATCAGCATTTTAGATAAGAATTAAGCCTAAGCTGAAGATAAAGTATCACAAGGTAAATATAATAGAAGGAAAGGAATTCTTGCCTTAGTGTGTCTTCCTTATGACCTTGGGCTAAACTGTTTAATTAATTTTACTAAATGCTCCTATATTGTTCTTGGACCTAATTATTAGACTATAAGGAACATTGCTGGTATAATGTAATCTATGAACGTCTTGGAAAAAATTTAATCATAGTTTTTCAATCAATAAACCGAATTTGCCTCTTTGCTTTGGTATGATGGATCCAAGGTTTTCATTTCTGACATTTTTTACAATTCATAGATCATTGAGGGGATTTCATAAGCTCATTTCTTCTTTTCTGTTTTTAACTAGGGCAGAGAGCTGAAAGAGAAGACTGGTATTTTGCAACAAATAGTCAGCCATTGTTCCATCTTTGCCAGCATAGTAATAAATTTTCCTTTCCTTTTTCTCAACAAACAAATGTCCCCCCACGACATAGCAGGATATTTCAAGGACAAATTATGACATTAAAGATTGTTATTGGATGAGCATATTTTTAAGCCTAAGAAGGCAACTGAGCCTTATATTACTTCAAAACAGAATTTGATGAACTGAATCTGCTTCTTGTAGAGGAATACTAGATTTAAAATTTTTACATTTAAAATGTTTAAAGAGTGTTTTATGATCAAAACACAAACATCTGAAACTATTCTGAACATAAAAAGTAAGAAAGATCAAATTTTTCTGTTAAGATCTAAGATGAGAAAAATCCAACTTCACTAGGGACATTCTTTATGTGATGTTAAAAATCAGCTAATTGACCAAACAATGTTAATAGGGAAGAAAGTCATTTTAATGAATATATAATGATATGAAATATGAATAGAATAATGATGCAAATATTTCCTGCTTATTATTTTGTAATGCTTTAGTGTTTAAAGCTATGAGAAATGAAATATTAAAAGAAAAAGTCTTTTATTATCTTCAAAAAGCTTAGAATTCACTGTATGTGTTGCAAAGTAAAGATAAGATCCCACATTAGAAGGCAAAATGACATTTCATGGAAAAAAAAAAAGAGGATCCAAAAGGCAGGGATATATTTTTAATTTTGACAAGGGAAATCCGAAAGGCACTTTGTGGATAAGATGTCTACTTCAGTGGGATTTCAAGGATAAGCACATGTTCTTTCTACCAACAAGGAGGGAGGGGAAATTGTATTACTCAGAAGAATCAGGATGAGCAAAATAGTAAAGAAATGAAACTCTCAAAAGAATGCATTAAAATATTACATATGAAATGTCTGATTTTGAATCAAAAATTTAGCTTATTATATATCAAACAACAAGCAGTATAATTAATCAAATTATACTTCAAAACTAGTGACAAAATTTTGCCATCTTAACAGTAGCTTGTTTACACCAGCAAAGAATAAGCCTGCAGAGAGAGAGGCAGTTAAATCGCAAAAGGTGTCTTCTGCAGCTTCTTGAGAATTGGATACGTTTTCTTACAAGAACTGGTCCAAATCCTGAAAGAAGTGGTAGTTAGGTGGTACAAGGTCTTTTAAATAGAGTGGATGAGACTTTCCAAGTCCAGTTCCTATAGTTTGAGCAGCATTGTTTGTGCAACAGAGTTGTCTTGACCTATCTTCTATTGAACCAATTTTGACCTGTCTCTATTGACCAATCTTGACTGCTTAATCACCAACATCCTCATCATTTTGTCTAACTGGTTGCATTAGACATCTTCTGCTAATGATTGACCAGTTTTCAGTAAGCTTTAGTGGCTAATATGCGTACCAGTGCTTAACCACCAAGCAGACACTGTTGGCTTTTTTTTTTTTTTGATGAATATTTGGTTTTGGACTGTATTTTAATACTTTGTCTTTATCCAATCATTGTGCCAAATTCTTTCAACTATCAAAAATATCAATTTTTTATCACTTGCAACAATATGGTATAGAAATGGTTTGCCTTTGTGTTATGACAGCAAAGAAAGGCAAGCTTTGGATGATTTCTTCTCTGACACTCATTTACTTTATGCAAAACCCATCTCTCCAGCTTCTTCCTAATTTGTTTCAAATGGTCTAATGTTAAAATAGCAACATCAGACCTTGCTGCTAATACACATGTAGTTTGAGATAGATTTGTTTCACTCCAGCTTTCAGCTTATCATTATCTACCTTGGTCTCAGGTCACCTTATTTTCAAGATTAAAATCACAGAATGGAAATTCTCAAGCCATTGACATATTATGAATTCACTATTCACATCCTTTTCAAACACTTCCGTGATTTTTTGAGCTGTCTGTGTTATATTGATTATGTGACTGAGCAGCTGATGGTCATGGTTCCCTGAGCTAAACAAAATGTTGCAAAATAAAATGCCAACTAAATCGAAACTCAAAACATTTAGAAGTTATAAAATATGTGTGAAAATTAAATAGTCAAATGCCATTATGTTGTATTCGGTTCCATTTACGTGAATTTCTAGACTAGGCAGAACGATCTTATTTTGATAGAAAGCAGATCTGTGATTTTGGGGAGGATTGACCTGTGGTGGTCATACTCAGAATGCAGTTAACACAGTGGGTATAAGACTATGACCCTTTGAAAAGTCTGCTTGCAGGATTGCTCTTGGCTCGTATCTGGGAATGCTTATTTCAAGAGTTTCAACCATTTTATGATAAGAATGATTCACTGGCCTAAACTGTTTGTGCACATAATTGCTTTATGCTGAACGCTTGCTTTCTTTCTTGGAGCCTGAAATTTTTATACATGTTAGGGTGAGTATGCCTACAGGGTCAGTGTTAATCAAAACCATGGGCTCTGAGTCTCTGAAGAGGCTTCAGGGTCGACAGCATTTCACACTTGCCATTACAACTTGCTACTGGGTGACGTCAGTTAGTCTGGTGTGACTCCAATGGGATGAGACTCTTGGGCTCTAGCATCTGTTTTCTTCCAGACTTTGTTGTATCCACCTTTGTTTGCCCTTTGCTGATTTTGCTTTTTATCCATGTTCTGTAATAAATCACTGACATGAGTATAACTGTATACTGACTCTTGGGAGTCCTTTTTAGCAAATCACTGAGCCTACGGGGTAGTCTTGGGGAACGCTGGTGTAGCATAAAGGAACTTTTTATCTTAATAGAAGTGTGGTTTATGTGAGTATACTCATTTTTAAAAATTGATTGAATACTGTATTATACCCAATAAAATTATCATGAGGAAAACTGATAAAATGTTAGAAAATATTACTGCTGGAAATTCTTTCTGCAGTAGGTCCTTGGTCTTGCACAGAATGCACCCAAGGACTACAAAGATCAGTGATAAGATAGGAATTATTAAATAGAAAGTAATAGAGAAGGAAGGAAAGGTGCCAGAGATGGTGGCGGGGTTGGGAAGACCCATGTGGGAAATTCCTATGTGAGTTTTTTATCTAGTGTGATTATACTGTTTTGGAAATTACACTTTGCCAGACCTTACAGATTTTCATGGTGATTAGCATTGAGGTCATTAACAAATGAATGCAGTTCCTTCTGCTCTGGGAATAAGGCAGGAGGTCCACTCCAGAAGGGGCCTAGCTTACATGAAATGCTGGAAAACTTGCTCATCTCCTGTCCTACTTGAATTCAGAGAGTGCAATTTGGATAGAAAAATTCTGTTTGCTGAGGCCTGGAAAACATGGGTTCTTGTCCAGACCTGACTGGAGTAAACCTTGTATCAATATTATGCTTTATTTGCATGCTCCATCATCCATCAAAGGAAGAACTGCAGTGCCCTGTGACAACAGATAGTGATTACAGATTATTCCATCATCTGGAGAGGGAAGCAGCTATTTATGGAAGGACCTCCAAAATTCCTCAACCTAGGAAATCCATGGAAATAATAACATTCAGATAGTTCTGAGAGACTTCTTATTCCACATGGTTATTTAGAATCACTTACTTAGCATTGTATTTGAATAAAGTGCATTTTAAATTATTATTATTTTTATTTAGGTAAGAGAGATGGGGGTCAGACATGAAAGACATGACTTGATATAATTCATAATTTTATACCATTTTATCGGCTGCCAGATGATGAGGACATGCCATGATTTCTCAAGAAATTATCCTAGGTGTCCAGGTGTGGTAATCCTTCATGTGGATAGAACTTTCTCTTATCACATGAAGAGTTATTGAGCTTTACTACATAAAATTCTTCTTTGCAAATACTAAATAAAGTTAAGTGAATATCCCAGAATATCTGTACACCGGATTTTTTTCCTCTAATAGGTATTTCAATGAACAAAAAAAGTTTCTATCAGGATTCTTTACTGTAATAATTTTTTAAAAAATTGACAGACAAATATGAAATATGACATTTTAAGATAGAAAAAAAATTTAGTATTTGCTAAATCTCATTTGTGAATTAAAATTTTGTTTTCGGGAAATTTTTGCAAGTGTAGAGTCATATGAGGTCTTTTTTGGAACCTATTTCTTGAGGAAGTAATAACTCATTATTAAAGATAAATATAATTAACTTTACTTCTTTTTTATTAAAATTAAAACCTATTAGAATGTAAATTCAAGTAGAAAGACATATGCTGAATTTAGTAGTTACATGATAAAACTAATATGAAAAATGTTTGTTTTTATACATTAAAAAATTAGAAAATGACATTAACACTAAATTTTAAAAGAAAAGAAAAGCTGTTAAGTGTCTACACTTAAACTCAGATTTCTCATTTCATTGGTTTTTGTTAGGCTTTGTAAAGAATAGAGGTTGTCTTTGATAATGCTTAGCACTTCTTCTCATCAATATGTACAGTTTAAAGAGGAATTTTCAGGTGTCAGATGGGTTAGCAGTGAGGAGATCTTTTCCTGCTGTGTTTGCTTAATTAGAGTTGGTGGATCCAGATGTTATCTACTGGTATGCCAGAAGTTTCACAGAACACTGAGGGAAAAACATGAATTTCACAGCATTCTTTTGCTCACGTATTTAACTTAAACCACCTCCCATACTCTCTTGCCCAGAAATTGTTATACAAAATGTTATGTTTTAGTATAAAATTTTAAAAACCAAATGGAAATCTCTAGAACCCAATAATTTTGAATAATGCACAGAAAAAATAAATTAGTCTAAAAACCAGCTCATCATCTACTATACTAATAGACGTTTGAAAGAAACCTTATAAAAATTCAATTTTAAAATTGTATATTAGATGGACAGAATAAAAATCATCAAATGTTAGTAAGAAAAACACATTTGTTTAGAAATTTAAGAACCTGGAGGTGTCCTGCAAATAATGCCATAAGCAAATATCATGTCATGTCATCATATTTTTAAAGTTTTAGGAAATTTTTTTCCTGTGATAAAAGGAAATGGACCACATTTTCTTTTAAGGAAATCACTTATCTTATGATGCAGTATGTATTTTGGAAATAGCATTAATAATATCACAAATCTGTTTTAGTAATCATATTTACAAAATCCCTAAAACTTTAGAGATGTACATATTTCATATTTTATCGCTACCTTCTAAGTTCTAAAAGATAAAATTACGTCAATTTTCAACCACACTAGAGCTGCAGAGTTCCAGGGATTTGTAGAATGATCAGTTCAGTGGATTTTAATGGACACAAGTGGAGGAAATGGTGTGTAAAACAACCAAAATATACCAATTTGGAACTTACAGAAAACTGCACAATCTATAATGCGCAGATATTATGCTTTCCATTCAATTTACTGATTCTTTCTAGAAGCGTGCTGAACATGCTGCTGCCTGTGTAACACAGCTGCTAGCATCATCTTTGTGGCATTCGGTGCTTGGAACTGATGATCCAGACGCTTGGCCCACACGCTGCTTAACTCCATTTAATAATTATTCATTGAAAAGTGATTGTGCAATATAGCCATAATGGAAATTAAGCTATCTTAACGATGAGACAGATGATGGATGATTTTGGGTGACAGAATCATTATATTACTGCCTATTTTATAACTGCCTGCAGACAGGAACAAATTCTCAACACAATACTCATCAGCTTTCTTTGTTCAGGCAATAAAACTTGCAATGTAATTCTGCAGTTGTTAAAAATATATCGAAACCCCTAAGTGAAAGCAGACACACTTTCTCTTGGATACTCAATATGGGAATCAGATTGAACTGTATTGTTTTTACTTCCTATTGGAAGTGTAAATCGTGATGGTAGTCACTGCATTGGCAAATTTACAAGATCATAACACTCTAATAACGGAATCAAAATTCTCTTCTACCCCATTGATGCCAATGAATCTCTTACCCTAAAGAACAGAAACATTTGGAATTACTCCATACAATATTGAGTAGCTGTGCTATATGATTATGGAGATGTGGAAATCTTTTTATAAAAAATGATATATTTAGAAAGTATATTTGAGTCAAACAAGAATTGTACACACAACATCAAACCTTAGAACATCAACAAACTAGTTAACACATGCAATAGATCATCTTCACCCAAAATCTATGTCGCTACCTTAATTAGGACAATGACACACTGCTAAGTTCACAAAGTTCCTTGTGCACCCACGTACCTGGATAAAACACACCTGAATCATGCATGGTCAACTACTCTGTAAAGATGCATCACAGGGGTGATTAGTCCTAGAATGCTTGTGTGTCCCCAGATCCGTGGGGGCTCAAGTTTCTTTTACAAAATGGTGTAGTTTTTGCATGTAACTTATATCTTCCTAAACGTTTAAAATCATCTTTACAGTACTTGTAATAACAAATAAAATCCAAACACTATGTAAATAGTTGTTATTCTGTATTGTTTGGAAAATAATGACAAGTAAAAAGTCTGTCCTTGTTCAGTACAGGTATGATATTTTCCTAAATGTTTTGGATCTGTGATTGATCAAATTCATGGTTGTAGAACCCATAAAGCAGAGGGTTGATTTTACAAGGAAGAGCATGGGTAAGCACAGCATGATCAAACTACTGAAATCAAAAGGTAAAGAAAAAATACTGAAATCAACCAGAGTAAAACAATATACTGAGGACTTATTATTTGAAGGGACCCTGCTCACCAAAAAACAGTGCAGCAATATCATTTGAGTGCAGAAAGAAAAGATATAAGAATGAGAAAATGTCTCCCAAGAACAAAGGCAAAATAAAGATACTTTCAGCTAGAGTTAAGATAACTTATTGCTATAAATTGGAATTCCAGGCAGCATAAGAAATTCCAAAGGATATTTTTGAATGTGAAGTTAAGTTAAGTAAATCTTCCAAAAGGAATGAAAAACATCAGAAATAGTAAATAATGAGGGAAATATAATTTCCCTTTTTAACCTCTTTAAACTGCATTACTACTGTTCAAAGAATAATTATAACATTATCTTAATATTTGTAATATACAGACATAATGCATAAGGAAAGTATAATATAAAAGATCAAGGGTAAATGGACCTATAAATTCACAAGGTTTCTACATTTTATGTGGAGTTAAAGAGTATTAATTTAAGTAGGTTTTAAAAATTATGGATATATATTTTAATCCCTAGAATAAATACTAAAATATAGTACAAAGATTCAAAGATCTAAATTATCGTCAAAGGAAAAATGAGCTATTTAGTAATGATCAAAAGATCAACTTGTTAATAATAATCATTAAAGTGTGAGCACCTAAAAACAAAGCTTTCAAAAAATTAGGTGCAAAATTGACAGAATTAAAGGAGGAAAGAGATGTTAGATTGAAAATTACTTGGCATAATATTAGCAAATTGAATCCAGCAATTTGTAAAAATATGTTAATGTGTCATGACCAAATAAGTAGGCTTCATCACAGAAATGCAAATTTGATTTAATATTTTAAAATCAATCAGTGCAATTTATCTTATTAAGAGGCTAAAGGTGAGAAACTTTAATATCATTTCAATAAAAATATCCAAGAACATTTAAAAAAAAACTCATACCTTTCATGACCAAACCATCACCAAGCCAGGAATAGTCTAAATGGTATTGAAAAGAAAAGAAATCAAACAACAACAACAGAAACAAAACCAGTACCTGGTGATGTCAATGCAATGGTGGAATAGGAAGCCTCAAGCTCCTTCTCAGTTCAATAGCAGCATGAGCAAACCAGAATGCCTTCTAGAAAGTGCCAATACTCATAAACATGCTTAAGCCACCTGTATCATCTGCAAAACTGAATGAAAATCACATTGAAAGTGCAAGAAAAGTCTCCTGTTGATTCTACCACTCCCTGCTTTTCCAGGTTGGTCCAACACTGGACAGGGAGGATGTTCCTGGGCTGGTGTGTTCAACAGGGGTAAGGAGAACTGGAGGCTGTCACTGGCTTCTCTAGTGCTCTGGAGCATGACTTGGGATGTTCAATTCGGATGCACCCCATGGGGAACTCTGTGGGTAACAGTCAGCTGAGACTGCCTAGATGAGGTGGAAGCAAAAAGAAAAGGTGGAGGTCTTAGAGAAATGTGCAGTGGGCTTTTCATCAGGGCAGCAGGGGTGGCATAGCCTGTAAACAAATCAAATAATTGCAAAGGGCCGATTATAACTGCCTTGCTGGTAGAGGCTGAACATCTGATTTTCACACTTGCACATTAGGAAAAATGTATAAAATTAAGGAAGATGACATTTTTCCCTAACCTGGAAATAGCTTATAACTTTCTTCATCTCTTTTTGTTCAGAATGTCTCACAAGTGCTTGGGAATGATCGTGGTTAATATAAGTGTAAGATATTGTCTCTGCTTTCAGTCACGCCCCATCTGTAGCAAACAGCTACACTGCCATTTTCATTAGGTTAAATTTTATCCCGTCCTGGCCTCATCCTTTCAGACTCAGCATCCCTGGATTCTCCTACTATAAACTGTCTTTTTTGCCTATTACGGTGGTCTACGCCTGTCTGCTGATTCTGGAAACCTGAGCACAGGGGCACCTGCTGCTGGGGCTGTGCCCCTGTGACTTCATACTGTGGGTTCTGTTGGCCTGTTTAATTTTCTTCCTATCCCTTATCCCCTGGTGTATGCTCCAGGTTAGTTGGTTGAAGTGAAAAAGGATCTTGTTATCCTTGTGCAGAGGATCTTTGTACCCTCAGAATACTTAGAAAAGACCAATTTTTAGTTTTTTTTAAATTTAAAATGAATATGAGGGTACACATTTCTAGGTTACATTGTTCTCACTTCCAAGGTAAAGTTCGAGTTGAGACTGAACCCTTCACTCAGGGGCTGAACACCCTCACGTGCTCATTAGGTGAGATCGAGCCTATTGCCGTCCCTCTTCCGGCCAGTCTCCCTCCTCCTTCTCTCTTTCCCTTTCTTTGTTGTCCCCTCCCCCCTGCTAGACTATATTTGTGTTTTATCATATGTATGGACATATAATTGTTTATATGTTGATTTCATATTAGTATTGAGTACATTTGATTTTTTCCCCATTTTTAAGGTACTTTTCTAAAAAGAATGCATTTCAGCTCCATCCAAGTACGCACAAAAGATGTAAAGTCTCTACCTTTTCTTATGGCTAACTAACATTCCATGGTATACATATGCCACAGTTTGTTAATCCATTCATGGGTTGATGGGCATTTGCGTTGCTTCCATGACTTGCAATTATGAGTTGAGCTGCAATAAATATTCTGGGGCAAATGTCTTTGTGGCAAAAATGATATTTGTTATTTTGAGTAGATACCTAGAAATAAGATTGGAAGATCATATGGAAGGTTGCCTTCTAGTTCTTTAAGAATTCTCTATACATATATCACCCTTTGTTAATCCATTCCTGGGTTGGTGGGCAGTTAGGTTGTTTCCACATTTTGACAATTGTAAATTTAGCAGCGATAAATAAGCTAGTGCGAATGTCCTTATGATAAAATGACTGTGTATATGGATACCATGGAATACTATTCAGCCATTAAAATGGTAGAGACTTTTCATCTTTTGTATTAATCTAGATGGAGCTGAAGCACATTCTTCTTAGGAAAGTATCATAAGAACGAGGAAGCAAGAATTCAATGCACTCAACTCTAATATGAAGCCAGTAGATGATCTATTAACCATCTGAGAAAAGAACTCTGATTAATCACAGGTGGGGGACAGGGGTATGAAGGAGTGGAAAGAGGTGAGGAGGAGGGGGAATGGGTGTGTTCTCACTTGATGTACACAATGTCAGGGTGTCTGGGGCACTCTTGGGGGAGGGACACAAATGTAAGAGGGACTTTACATACCAAATGCAAACATTACATCCTAATGCTTTGTACCCTCAATGAACCAGAACCAATAAAAAAAGAAGAAAAACCTTTCAAAACGATAAAGATGATTCAATGTAAAAAGAACTCTCCATACTTCTTTCCATAAAGTTTGTATTGGTTTGCATTCCCACCAGCAGTGTAGAAGTGTTCCATTCTCCCCACATCCATACCAGCATCTGCAGATTTGGGTTTATTCTTGCTGGACAGAAGACTTAAATTTAATATGTGAAACAATAAAAATTGTAGAAGAGAGTATAGGGAAAACACTTGAAAATATTGACATGAGTAAGGATTATCTGAGGAAGATCCCCCTGGAAATAGCAGCAACACCAAAAATAAATAAACAGGATTTGATCAAATTAAAAACCTTCAGCACAGATAAGGGTACCACAGCCAAAGCAAACAGACAGCCTGCAGAACAGGAGAATATTTTTATGCATGTTAGAATCTGACAAAGACCTGATAACAAGAATCTACAGAGAACTCCAGCAACAAGAAAGACAAATTTTGTAGAAGCGAAGGTCTCCAGTACTGGACTGAATACCTGAGATTTTGAACTAACCAGCCCAATTCCTGGGTTTGACCCATACTTGATTATCCCATAACTCCCCATGGGAAAAGATTGGAGCAGTCAGGAAAGAAAAAACTCCTTTATTAAAAAATATGCTTTGCTTTGAGATATTAGAATTCTTCCACTGGATACACTGTATACCATAAAGTATAAAGCAGGTTGATACTACCCTAGAGGACAAGTCTGAGAGGAAGAATTAGTCTTAAAACATTTTGTTGTATTTAATTAAAGACCAGGGGGCCTGAGAATGATATTTCTGTGACTATTTCAGATCATCCTATTAGTGTAAGAACTATCCTAGGAAAACACCATTTATTTAAAAATTGGTTTGATTGCAAATTTTTTGTAATATTTTCCACATTTAAAAAGTTCCAATTTTTTTTTTCTTATGACCTCCATCTCTTCTGAATGCTTTCTTCATTATGGGTGTAAATGAACGAATGGTGAGTGAAACAAAAAATAAAGTTCCTTTAGTTTCTAAAAGAGCATAATCGAACATAAAGTTTTCATTCTAGATGTAAAGATAACTTCTCTATTGTGTAAAATGATTCTTGTAAAACATTTAGCCCTTATTATTTCCTCATTAATCCAGATCTATTTCCAATCAAGAAATTTTAACTGAACAGGTTAAACAGAATGGGAGCTCTCTTGATTCCTCAAGTCACTGCCAATCAGTATTTACTGAAAGAAGCCCTAATCAAAAGAATTGGACTGAGATACGTCTAATGCTCCAAATGACTGAAAGCAGGGCGGTGCCTGTGGCTCAAAGGAGTAGGGCACGAGGCCCATATATCAGAGGTAGTGGGTTCAAACTCAGCCCCAGCCAAAAACTGCAAAAAAAATAGAGGCAAATGACTGAAGACAATCTCTACCAAACCTGATTTAAAAAGAGGTTAATAGGATGATTTTCTATTGAGCTGCCCACCCCCCCCAAATTCATGAACTCACAGAAATGCATGAACACACATATGCAGGTGCACACACCCAGAATTGTTTTGACTGAATTATGGTTGAGTCTAAATCATTGACTCTATTTGGAGGATACCTTTAAGGATAGCACTTCTTAACTGAACCAACTGCTTTTGTTGCTATGTATGGTAGGCTTGGCATCTCAAATTCTTCAGTAATTATAAAGTCCCAGTTCCCATGTGACACAGACTTTTTAGAAATTCACCTGTGTGGACAAAGACCTCCGATTATAGTGACCATATTATTTATCCTTTAAATGGTATATTTTTGAGAGTTAAATGGCACGTGAGGAACCTGACATTCACTGGTATATAAAAATACACCAATTCCAGGCTGTATTTCATTTGGGTAAGTGGGTCTTCAGTAAGGCTACCTGGGTTAATATTTCTTTTCTACTACTTAATAGATGTTTCCCCATGAGCAAGGTGTAAATCCTAATTAATCCTCAATTTCTTCATGTAAAGTTAGACAAAAATAGTAGCAAGTCCTTATTTGAGGAAGATTGAAGGAGAGAATACATGTAGAGTGAATGGAACCCAGCATACATCAAGTATTTCATGCTTACTAGCTATTATTCTGTAAGAATAAAACATAGTTTTACTCATACATAATAATTCTCTTTGGTGGGATATTTTTATAACAGACATTGTGAGTTTCTACCACATTTGTATTAGATATAAGTTCATTTGCTTTTGTTTTACATTTTAAAGTTTTGCTTATTGTCTCCATGGGAATTAAATAATACCTTTATCATTAGGTTACTTTTAAAGTTTTTCTCTAGTTGACATTTTATAAAGGGAAATAAGTCACAGATAGGAATTTTTTGGCTTTTCTTTAATATTTTATGTAGCTCTAGTAAAATGTCTTTGTATAAATAGGTAAGCTAAATCTTTATATTTTATAACATATTTGGTTATCAGCACCACTGAGTATGTACTCTTAATTCATCAGTATTTTAAGTATCTATAATAATTTAGCTACTCAAACTGTAGTCATGATGGAAATAAGAGTAGGTCTCTGTCTTTCTCTTCATCTCATTCAGAATTTTTGCTCTTTGTTCCAATGCCACTTTCTGGGAGAGGCCTGAATGTGTAGAGGGTTGACCAGAATGTCAGCTCTGTAACTGAATAGACATTTGTCTCTTACTCATCGTGGTACCCTCACTTCCTAGAAGAGTGCTCAGCAACTAGGAGACGAATAAAATGTAAGTGGTTGTTGAATAAATTATAGATTACTTTTCTCTATCTTTCATCTCCATGAAAAAATCTGTCATTCTCAACACTTCATTGAGTGACATAGAATTTTCTATATAACGTGGAACATTAAACATTCTTTACATGGTTAAAAATATAAAGAATCCTATGTATATTTCCAGAAATTAATAAATGTCATCTACATGTAAAAAATGTCCAATTCTGCTGTCATCTATCTTTTGTCCTATCATAATTATCACCACAACCAAAATTTCTTTTTGAATCCCAAACTAACTCTAATTATCCAAGATAATAATGAGGTATGTGAATAGAATGAATTGAAATTCACATGTAATTCCCTAGTCTCATTTTGGCCAGTATATTAAATATCTCCATCTCCTAGGCTTTAGGGCTGCTGGCAGGAAGAAAAGTATCCTCGTGTCTCCAATGTACTCTGTCCTGAAGGAGTTAAGAAAGTAGGAAAAGTCTAAATGGCAAGTGGGAGGAAGAGGTGCAACAAAGGTCATTGCTGATCCACAGAAAATCCCTAAATAATTAAATATGCAATTGAATAAAATATTTATGTATGAGGACTGTATTTTTAATACATCATATTCCCCACTGTTTGCCACAGACTTTAGCATTCTGTCATTTAATGTTTTCCCACTTACTGTTTCATTTCTATACAATTAGGTCATAAGTACTTTGACGATGGAATATGTGTGTGCATATATGCATGAATGTACTTCTATCTTCTCTAATATGTATTTGCATGCAAAATTTAATATATGACATTTAATAAGGCCAAATGTATACATAATACATATACTAAAAAGATAAATATCAGTTTCTGTGTCATTGATGAAAAGGGATTGACATTCTATGTTATCAAGTGATAGGATTCTCTTCATTGACCCCTTCTGCAATTTTTCACATGATAGAGCTGGCATTGCAGATGCCAGAAGGAATATCATAGGAATCCTACTTGCAAGGAACCCATGGTCAGTAGAGTGTAAGATTCAGACAGAGGGAGATTTTGGCTCTTCACGGCTTTGTCCCCAGCTTCTGAGTCAGCGGCCAGTACAGAATAAAATGAATGCATCTAATAGGAGAAAAATACAAAAGTCTTTTAAAAATATGGCAGTATAAGTGAAATAATAGAATTATTTGCACATTTAGAGAGGTAAAAATGACTACTGCTATCTTTAAGGAGAGTCAGGCAAAATAATATACAAGATGAAACAGAGCAAGATTATGAAGAACAATAAATACCAGTGGAAAAAAATAGTATTAAAATTCCAAAGAGGGTTATATATGTGTAAAATGAGAAAAAAATAAAATAATTAGGCTTCTTCTGCTCCTACTAATGAAAACTATCTGGACATTTCTAAAATATGGGTACGAAGGAGAGAGGGGCTTTATCAGTTGAACTACAGAGATTGGTGTGGGTTTCTCTCACATATTTTTTTTTTTTCATGATGGAGAGTCACAATCTTAAACTCTCACTTTTATGCATTTTTACTTTTAAAACTCTTCTGGTTATGCTATTGTATTGGGATTGTTGTAGTTTATGACATTTATAGTCTGTGTTGTATTACAAGTCCCTCCTTGCATGTTGTCTAATTGTTACATTTAAATAGATTTGAATTTACTGTCAGATCTTTGAAAGCATTATTTCACATTTTCCTTTGTTGAGTATTGTCCTTAATGGCTCTTATAATGTTACTCATGGCAACGACAGTTCCTGCATTAACGTATGCTTGGAAATATCCCCAAATACCTTCACATTTTTATCTCCAGTTTAGGAATACAGAAACTTAATGAATCACTCCCCTTTTTTTTCACTATTGTCAGTGTAGATGTTACCCCACTGTTTTATACTGTTGAATGATGGTGCGTAGAAGCCTGGGGGCAGCCTGACTGTCCCTATGTAGATTATTTAACATTATTTCCTTTTATTTTACTTCCTTGAGATTCATGATGGCTTTTATTTTACTTTGGAAATCTGGAAAATATCACAAGGTAAGACTCAGGAAAGATAATCATGTATCATCTCCCTATGTCTCACTAACACTCCACGGTACGCTGTGACTTTTGTAACGACCCGGATGGCATTGGAGACCATTCTCCTAAGTGAAGTATCACAGGAATAAAAAAAGCAAACATCACATGTGTCCATTACTAGAGTGGAAGGAGCAGATGAGCACCTACTTGCTCAAAGAGAGACTAATCAAGAAAATTCAAGTGGAGGTGGGGGCAAAGACAGAGGGGTTAGGTATATTCTCACCCGATGGGTACATTGGACACACGTGTGACACACTACCTGGGCACAGGAAACAGTTCTATATCAGACCTTAACCGTACAATTGCAAACTATGGAGTCTATTTTTACTCTCCACAATATTCTGAAATTATAAAAAACATAATTGGGGGCTGGGTGCCGCGGCTCACGCCTGTAATCCTAACACTCTGGGAGGCCAAGGCAGGTGGATTGCTTGAGCTGACGAGTTCAAGACCAGCCTGAGCAAGTCTCTCAAAAAAGTGAGACCTGTTTTTACTAATAATAAAAAATAGAAAAATTGAGGCAAGAGGATGTCTTGAGCCCAAGAGGTGGGGGTTGCTGTGAGCTATGACACCATAGCACTTTACTCAGGGCAATAGCATGAGACTCTGTCTCAAAAAACAAAAAAAAATTGTGCATCTATTTTATGAGAGACATTGAAGTATTTTTTATTTGGAACTTGAATCTTTTTATGTTAAGAATGTTTCTTTGAATTTTACTATCATTTTTTGTCTAATTTCTTTTGTATTAAAAATATCAGTTATGCATATATTGAATTGTCTTATATGTCTGTTCATTTGCATTAAATGGCTTCTTTATTCTTATGCACAATGTATTTGTTTTCAGCTCATTCTTTTCCTTACTACTTCCAGTGTGAATTCTCTGATGGTTTTACATTTCTATCAGACTTGTTCCTGAGCTCTGCCTGCTTATTTTTAAAATAGATTTATATAATTTTATCCTTTCCTTCTTGATCACGTACATCTGTATTTTGAGCTGTATTAGCAACAGATATTATTATTATTATTATTGTTTTTCAGGTTTTGGCCTGGGCCAGGTTTGAACCCACCACCTCTGGCATATGGGACCTGAGCCCTACTCCTTGAGCCACGGGTGCCCCCATTTTTATTATTTTTTTACCTCATGATTAATTGGTTAATCATTTTGGGGGGGCTCCGTGACAAAGTATTTTCCCCTTAAAATGTGTCTTGATTTTTATTTCTCCTATTTCTCAATGGGTTTTCCCCTTATAATGTATTTATAGAGCTCCTGTTCTATTCTCTTTTTAATTATTTGTACTCAAATAAGAGGATTTATTAATGAAATAGTTATTTAAAGAATAATTATCTATAGGAGTGTTGAGAGGTGAATCCACACATTTTATTGAAGTCTGATGTGTGTGTGAGAGAGAGAGAATGGGGGGAGGGCAGAGAGGCAGAGAGATTTGTCTGTCTATCCATTCATGTAATCCAAAAGACTAATGTCAACTAATAGTCTAGTGGTTTAGATCTTGTACTGATTCAAATCAGTACATAATGAGTGGATGAATGAAGTGAATTAACTTTGATAAATCTTACTGACCAAGGTTAGATGTCCAGTGTGGTGCACCATCCCTGGGGAGTTTCTTTGCTTGTGTCTTGAGAAGAAGGCTTGCCCAGATATTTCAGTGCTCTTACTTATGTTGGATGAGCCATAATATCCAACGGAGTTCACCTTCCACAGCTGATCTGTGCATCTAAATCCTGTTTCTACCTAAAGGCCTTTGCCTTTGTCCATTGGAAGTGGGCAGCTGGTGGAGAATTCTCCAAGGTTCCACTAGAGGCCAGGGACCCTCCTCCACCCTCAGCTCCTCACCCACATTTTCTTATGACCATGATATCTCTTCTACATAGATACTGTGTTTGGGGTGTGGGTTTTCCTTTTGTTCATGACCCTCATACTTCTCACTGTTTGGACATGGAGAAAGGGGAAATAGATATGTTATTTATTATACATACTAAGGGTGTAATAGCTCTTCTCTCTTTTCTATATTCTTTCTGTCTCGTATCTTTATCATTTGAAAACACTTTGGATCATATGGGTGTGTGACCAGTTTTATAAGCATTACGAAGATAAATTCTTTCATGTATTGCTAACAGAGGAATGAATTCAGTAAATGTATTGCTTTAACTATTTTCAGCAAGAATGAATTAAAATCACCACCCCCAACTACCAACATTGTAAAAGTTGTCCCACATTTCTCACTATGTGTGTGATCTAGGGCCATTTGTGTAGCTGACAGGCCAATTTTCTGGTGACTTGCTCTTGGAGGTACAGTAAAAAAATCAGAACCCAGATTATACCATTAATAAGATTTTTCTAGAATCAGGTTTCTTGACGGATAACAGTTGCTCAAAAATGTTCCCAATTATGATGTCTTGTGTGAAATTGTACAGATTTTAATGATTTGTTCAGCTGTATGGACCCAGAAATGCCATCTTTCCCACTTCTTGAAGATGTGAAATAATCTACTTATATGAAAATAACATTTACAGTTTTTAATTGGTGATGAAATACTTCCATCCTTTTGAGTAGTACCCCCTATACACAAGGAATACATTCTAGCAAACCTAACCCTATGTATGTAATGTTTCTCTCATATATATATATAATAAACTCTTATTATCCCTCGTATATAAATTAGACTTTATCATAGGTTTGTACATATATATGTATATACACACATATATACAAAAACCTATGATAAAGTCTAATTTATATACTAGTTTATATACTAATAATAGATATATTTGTATATACATACATATACACACATATGTATGCACACACAAACCTATGATAAAGTCTAATTTATATACTAGGGACAATAAGAGATTAACAATAATAACTACTAATAAAATAGAACAATTATAATATATTGTAATGAAAGTTATATGAATATGGTCACACTCTCTCTTTTTCAAAAAATTGTATTTTGTATAACATCTTCTGGCCATGGTTAACCTAAGATAAAATGAACACTGTGGATAAGGGAGCTTTCTATATTAACTATATTTCTTTATGACATTTTGTATGTGAGGAATTATCCTCAATCAGCAACATGGATGAATGTTACTCGAAACCTTTGAAACAAAACATGATTATTGTCTAACTGCACTGTACATTCTATTTAAGCTTATTTAGAAATAGAGTTTAGAAAATTGCTGTTAGTGTGCAAGTGGTTTCGAGAAGGCCTTCTGTACAAAAAAGAAGCTATGCATAATCATTTGAGATTAAATTTTCTGAGGGACCTGGAGTGTTAATGGATACTTTGAAGGAGGTCTCATAAATGACAGGTTGGCATCTTAGAAATGCATTGAAATGAGAGGATTGGAGTAGAGTTACATGAGGGTAAAAATAAAGGAAAGAGGCTACTTTGGTCAAGATCTAAGCTCATAACCTAACAATGGCAATAGTGATGACCAAGAGAATCTGGGAATCTTGGAAACTGTCAGTAACGATGGGGAGCAGTCTGCTTGGTGACCAATGAGAAGCCAGGGAGAGGGTAGAAGGAGGGAAGAAAAGGGTCTAATGATGAAACTGAAAGGACCTTATGTATCTTGGGGGTAGAAAAATCTCTTAACTAATATTCCTACTTTCTAAAATAAAATTTTAAAGATATATCTACCATTTATTAAAATCTGAGCTTAGGGAGCTTAAAATAAATAACTAGGGTAAAGTTGGTTTACATTCGTTCATAAAATGCAGTGGACTTTTCAGAAGATGATTTGACATTTGGGTAGAGTCTGTCTAGTAAATATTGGGAAAGAGAAAAGTATTTTTGGCAGAGAGCAGAGTAGGAGTGAATAAACACAGACAGGAGGTTTTAAGACGTCATCCTAAAATGATCAATATTTAGAATTAGATTTGCTGGAATACATAAAATGTAATACTAAAAAGTATACATCTGATGGAAAAGACGGATATGAAAAAATTATTGGAATTTGAACTTTGGTATTTAAGCATTAATTTTTTTGAGATAGAGCCTCACACTGTTGTCCTGGGTGGAGTGCTGTGGCATCACAGCTCACAGCAACCTCTAGCTCCTGGACTTGAGTGATTCTCTTGTCTCAGCCTCCCAAGTAGCTGGGACTACCGGCGCCCACCACAATGCCCGGCTATTTTTTGGTCATAGTTGTCATTGTTATTTGGCAGGATCCGGCTGGATTTGAACCTATCAGCTTTGGTGTATGTGGCTGGTGCCTTAGCCACTTGAGCTACAGGCACCAAGCCATATTTAAACATTAATTAAACAACAAAGTTTTTGCTACATATTTTGAATTCAGATAACTGCATGACTTGTCTTGATAATTAATTTAGCCCCTGCTTCATATCAAGGATTAGAAAACACGTTTGAGTTAGCATGCTCTTCATTTCCATTTTAATACCACTGTTTAAAAATCGTGGAAGTAAATTAAAATCTACATTCACAGGTATAGAAACCTTATTTTGTCCAATATTTAATGGAGAATTATAAATGCAATTTTATTCCTCAGTGCTTGATTGGTTTAAAATGGTAGATAACATTCTCAAGACTACTGAAGCATCTCAAAAATAATTTAGCATATTTAGGACACTGATGTTTTATGGCAAAAAATAAAATACATTATGGCCAGTTATTGTTTAACATTAAAATCTGTGTCACTATTATGAACTCCTTTCACATGTTTTAGAGAAAAAAATCTACGTAGATATATTTCAATAAATTGCTTACAGATGTATGAAGAGGAAAGTCAGAATGCAAAAGGGATGACATTCTCATTCTTGTACCACTGAGAACTTTGACAGCATAAGTTTTTAAGTCTCATAAAGCTCTTTTTATCTATTTACTATCATTGTAGTTCTTATTTATTTATTTATTTTTATCATTGTAGTTCTACAACTAGGCCATCTGAAAAAGCATGTCATTTTAGCACAAAATATTAGGCAAGTATATTTGTTTGCTCATTAAATCTTACATGAATCTGGAGCAAAGCCTCAGGCACAATACCTTTGGGAAAATGTACAGTTAAACTAAATTAGTGAAATGTATTAAATGGACATTGACATATATTGTGAGCAATATTAATACTTAATTTTAGATCACATCTATAAAATGAATAGAAAAAATGTAAAAGACTTAGAATCGTTGATTGAGTGGTATTACTTAAGGTGCGTAAAGCAAGCTGCGTATTGCAGTCACATGTATTTGTAGATGCAAAATAAAAAGTACAAAAAGTAATTCTCTTCATTTTCCGAAAATAGTCAGAAGACAGTCTCAAGAAGACAAACATAATGTTCTATAGGATCAAATCATATCTGTGTATATATGAATTCATTTCCTAAAATTGTTCATATATACTGTACAAAAAAGATACAGAAATTTACATTAAACATCAGAAAGATAGGAAATTGTGCCTGACATCATGACTTTTATTTAACATTATTATTGGAGATTTTAGGCAATATAATAAAGACAACAAAAGAGATAAGAACAAAAAGATTAAAACAGAATTGTGTAATATAAAATCGAGAGGATCATGAAAGTCAGGAAAAATCTACAAAATATTAATTAACAATATGGTAGTTCAATAAATGTAAGAGACATGATGACAAATAAAAATCATTGGTATTTTTCTGTTATAAAAATTATGCAATAATGTTTTTATTTTAAGTCTATATCCAAGAAAACTTAATGCTCCCTTGGAATATGTGTCAGACACACATATATGTGCTTTCTGCTTTTCTGAAGGCTGTTAAAAAATGAAGGGAAGATGCACCATTTAAAATATATAAATTTTCTATAGAATTAATAGATTAATGTAATTTTCAGCCAAATATCAATATAACCTTTGCAGGACATGAAAAATTGATTCTAAAATTCACTGGAAGTCCTGATGATGATGCAGTGATATATGTGGGAAGGGATGGAGGCATTTCAGGCTTCAAGTCACTTTACAAAACTTTCACAGCTGAGGTAGGATAAGGTCTAGAAAAATTCACCAACCAAAAGAAGACCATAGAACAAATTCAAGTGCAAGCCAGGGAAGATTGCTGAAATATAATATTTAGTAAAAACAGGTAAGTTGCAGAATAATACAAACAGCAAGGTAGCATTTATATAAATATAGAAATAGAAACTTTGATAAATACCTTCTTATTTTTATATTTCTCTGTGTGTAAGCATATAAATCTGGACCAGGAAATTTGTATCTGCCACATGGGAAGCAAAGTAAGAATACTCATTGGGGGATAAAATAACCTTAACTGAACTTAACTAATATGTGCTGTTTTCTATAAATTTTATTAATTCTTTTTAAGAAAGATAATCTAACAAAATTATGGTGTTATACAATAATGGGATTGCTGGTACATACAGGTTTTATGCTTTTTTTTTTTTTTGCTTTTTGTATGTTTCTCAATTTTCTTAAAACAAAACTTCATGTGATTGTGGAAATGATAGATGAATGAAGAGGTGTGGGTGATTCCTAGAGTGAAAAAGGCCTGTGGCCTGTTGTAAAGAATATGAAATACATAGCAGCAACAATGCTCAAATGAAACTCTCAAGATCCGATGTCAAAAAACACTGAGATATCCCTTCACCCCACTGAGTGTGGCTCACACCATAAAGTCCCAAAGCAACAGATGTTGCTGTGGGTGTGGAGAGACAGTTACACTCATACAAGGATTGTGAACAGCAAACTAGTAAAACCTCTGTGGAAAGCCGTGTGGAGATTCCTTGAACTAAAAGTAGACCTACCACTCAATCCTGCAATCCCACTACTAGATATTTACCCAAAGGAAAAAGAGACATTTTATCAAAAGACACTTGCACTCATATCTATAGCAGCACAATCCCTAATTGCAAAGAGATAGAAACAACCCAAATGGCCTTCAATACATGAACGGATTAATAAATTGTGATGTTTGTGTACTGTGGAATATTAGTCAGCTATAAAAAGAAGGAGATCTAGTATAACAACCTGGATGAAATTGGAGACCATTCTCCTAAATGAAGTATCACAAGAATGGAAAAGAAAACACCTCAAGTACTAAATACTAAATTGGAGTTAGTTGAACAACACCTATATATTCATATGGAAGCAAAACTCAACAAACTCCAAGTCGGGGGACGGAGGGGTCTGAGGAAATTCCCACCCAGTGGGACATTGAACAGGTGTATTGCACGCTTTCTGGGTGAAGGGCACACCTATTACTTTGACTTTAACCTTACAAAAACAAACTATGTAACCAAAATGTTGTATCCCATAATAATCTGCAATTAAGAAAAAAAAGAAAAAATAGTTCAAAGAATGATGGATGAGAAACAAACACAAAAAAATACTGTCTTAGTTTGTCTTCTGTTGCTGCACCATGATACTGTCACTGAAGAAAAGAGACAGAGTTGTTATAGTTCTGGAGCGAGGAAGCCGAGAGCCTGAGGATGGGCATCTGTAAGGGTAGGGGTATCACATGCATCGCCCTTCAGATCTCTCTCCCTCCTCTTGTAAAGCTTCCAGTTCTATCTTGGGAACCCCACCTTGTCTGATCCTCATCACCTCACAAAGACCCGTCTCCATTCCTCACATGAATTTGATTTCCAGCACATGAATTTTGGGAGACACGCTCAAGTCATGGCATGTGTCCACCACACACACAGTGAGCCACTTTGTGGTGACTTGTTAGGTCTTCCAGAACTGTTATACAAAGAGAGGAATTTAAATTGATTAGACTATGTTCCCTCTACCGCAGTGGTTCTCAACCTGTGGGTTGCGACCCCTTTGGGGGTCAAGCGACCCTTTCACAGGAGTTACCTAAATATGTCCTGCCTATCAGATATTTACGTTACAATTCATAACAGTAGCAAAATTACAGCTATGAGTTGCAACGAAAATAATTTTATGGTTGGGGGGTCACCACAACATGACGAACTGCATTAAAGGGTCGCAGCATTAGGAAGGTTGAGAACCACTGCTCTATCTTATAAGTTAGGTATCAAAACAGAATATAAATTCTGTTACAGAAAACTATGGTATAATATGTTTTAGAGCAATGGATTTGTGGACAGATATTTATATTTGTTGTAGTTTATTTCCTCCCTCATTTTAATAAATTGATTCATCTTTAGCTTGACTAATTTATCTTAGTCTTTAAGCAAGCTGGAAAATATTCATTATGATGCCTGAAATTATATGTGTGTATATACACGTATATATTGTATATATATCATACATATAGGATTGTTTTCTTTTCATGGTAGATATGGAATATATTTAGATCATATGGTTTATCTTCCATTTGAAATCTGATTTTTCACTGAGATGAATTTTGTATCTGCTAAAAGTATAGCCATTATTTAATTGTGTGAGCTATACTTTTCATCTTTCAAGGTCAAACTTATAATAGAAATACTAATTAATAGTTAGCACTTATGGGCCTTTTCTCTTCTAAGTACTTTACCAACAATTAATTTAACACTCTCAAGAACCATTGGGACTTCAACTTTTGTAGAATAAAAGGAAGGTTATACTGGGCTGGTTGGGAAGAAATAAGGTCAGGGTCTGTCTTTATACACATCAGCAATGTTCACCAACAGTAGATAGGGAAAATAAAGGGGAAAGCAAGCACACATAATTCAGGTTTTTAAAGTTATGAAAGTGGTTGATAGAAAAAAAAAATCCTATTTTACTTGACTTAAGGTATTATAAATTGAGCTTTAAAAAAGCACAGAATTAAGTTATTCTTCATGGCAATTCATGAAAGCTAAGTCATGCAAGGACTATACATCTAACTTATATAATACCACAAGGGCTAATAATTACTTCTAATATGTACATTTTATTTTAAGATTATTGATTCCACGTCTCATTTGTTAAACAGGAAATAAACATTTTGCAGCATAATCTGTCACATTGCTAATATTTGTGTTGGGCATTGGCTGTTTTGAGCAGAGGGACTATAATAGTATGATGTCTTTGCTGTGCTATAAACTTCCCACTACTGTGTGGCAATCTAGAACATTCTGCCTATATTCTAGTAACTCAAACTGAATATTTGACCATACAGCTATAGACGAAAACTTGTTTCAAACAGCTGTGCCTGTTATCATTTTGGGTGTTTTTACTTTTATAGGACCTAAAAGGGTTGCCTTTTTTCACCTTTGATTATAAGATTGAAATATGATTCATTTGTAATTGAACCACATCCTTTTTCATAAATGCACAGAAATGATTCCCCTGAAAATTTTGGAAAACCACCTCCAAAATTAACTTGGCATTTGAATTACATGAAAAACATGTCTTTTTAATCAGTATAGAAAGTTGCCTTCCATCCTCACAGTAAAAGTCATTCTTTTATAGGGATCTGGCTGACTAAAGTCATGGAAGATGCCATCATTCCTTAGAATGAGCCAGGTGACTGTGTTTTTGGAAGGTTCTAATTCAGTTAGTTACATACAATCCATTGATTGTAGCATCACTTTTATCCCAGCTTCCTCTCTCTCTTTCCCTGTTTCTCCTCCTTTTTCTTTTCCTGCTTTTTATTCTCCTCCTCCTTCAGCTTTGTCGTCTTTTCCCCCACTTCTCTTCTTCCTTTTCATATAGAACTGCTGAGTACCTTCTTGATTAGCCTCCTGCTCAGCTCACATGCAGTTGCTTTGCAGGTGCTGTTACGGCAGGGGACCTGCATAGATAGATTTATAATGCACTTCACACATTTAGTTCACACCTGTAAATATGAGCCTCTTGTTTAATCAGAAAATGTTCAATGTTCAAAGCTGTGCTGATGCGAGGAAGTAAAAAGTTGTGGAAAATGTAGGCAAAATAATTATTCTTGAACAAAGAGTTTTCTCTTGAATAATCATTTAGATTTATCAAAAATCTTAATTTATGACACAGTGTACACAACTAGTCAAATATGCATTTCCCTTTAAAGTATATGGAATAGACATCTTTTATTTCTCATTTATCCACACAATAATTACTTGATGGTTTAATTTTTTAAAAATGAGCTATCATGATTTTCTGTCATTATTGTGTTTCTTTAAAAGCCTAGTTTATCTTTCAGTCTTTCTTATTATTTATCTACTTCTACCAGCATTTAGGTCATATTGTTTAAATGTAGAGATGGTTATATACCAATAATAAATTCACTGATGAAGAGCTTCTAAAAATCAATGTTAGCATTGTTTTAAAGAATTTTTAAAAATCCTTTCCAAAACTTGGTCTAGGAAAAGATTTACAGATAATTTACTATGTTTGAACAAAAGTTGTTTCTAATGATAATAGAAGCTTGGTAAATTATTGATAAAAATCCAAGAAAACATTTCTCAACATTGCCAATGCTATTGATTGATGGAGACAGATAGGACTTAACTTCCTATTAGTTCAGAGATTTTAGGAAATTCTAACTTCATCTTCTAATTTGTTTGATCTGGAATAATCCCAGCAGGTAGTGGTAGGCTAAACAATGATGTCAAAATGTTCATATCCTATCCCCAGAGCATATAAATATTATAAACTAAAGGGATTTGTAGAGGTGAGGGTATCATCTTCTTACTTAGGTAGACCCTAAAAGTCATTACAAGTGTCCTTAAAAGAAACAGATAAAGGCAGACTGTGAGAAGGCAACATTATTATGAAGACAGGGTAGAGTGTTGCAGCCAGAAGCCAAGGAATGTGGGCAGCCTCTAGAAGTGGAAGAATCAAGGATCAGATTCTTCTTTAACACTGCCACACATAACCAACTTTGTTGACAACTTATTTACCCCCATGAAACTGATTTTCTTTTCTCTTCCTTCCTTCCTTCCTTCCTTCTTTCCTTCCTTCCTTCCTTCCTTCCTTCCTTCCTTCCTTCCTTCCTTCCTTCCTTCCTTTCTTTCTTTCTTTCTTTCTCATCTTCCTGCCTTCCTTCCTTCCATTCCTTCCTTCCTTTTCTTTTTCTTTTTTTTTTTTTTTTTGACAGTGTCTCACTTTGTTTCCCTTGGTAGAGTCCATGGCATCATAGCTCACAGCTACCTTAGACTCCTGGGCTTAAGCAATTCTCTTGCCTCAGCCTCCCAAGAAGACAGGACTACAGATCTCGCCACAATGCACAGCTATTTTTTAGAGACAAGGTCTCACTCGGACTCAGGCTGTTCTTGAACCTGTGACTTCAGGCAATGCACCTACCTCAGCCTCCCAAGTGCTGGGATTATAGGCATGAAGCACTGTACCCAGCCACTGTGAAACTGATCTCAGACTTCTGTCCTCCAGAAACGTAAGGGTATAAATTCATGTTCTATTAAGCCACTGACTTAGTAGTATTTGGTATGGAATCCATAGAAACTAGTGCAATGTCCTTTTAAATCCCTTCCCCACTGAGAGATAATGTGAGTCACCCAAACCAGTGAATAATAAATTGACCATACATACCTAGAATGTTTGATTTTAATTATATGTCTATATTTTAGTTAGATGGTAATGATTAATATTTGTTTAATGGGCTTGCATTTTTTTAAATTTGTACTTATTTTCTTTATAATTTTCACAAAGCAATCATTAACATTTCTGTTAATCAACATGCAAACAACTCACCAGATTTTTAAGGACACTTCTTTTTGTAAGTGACTTTGTACAGTTAAAATTGTTTATTAATGTATTCATAAGTAAGACATTGGGCTCCATAAAGATGGAAACTCCAGGGTGCCATCTTGGTAGCAGACTGCACAGGAAGTCTGTGGTCATACTGGTTTTATTTCTTTGCTCACAGATTCATAGGCTCAAAGTGTATATACTTAAAAAATCTAGTCATATAACAATTTAATAATTGTACACAGCATAAATGTGAATATGAATCAGTCTAAAGGTGCACTTACTTAATTTTGTTCTATAAACATTACCAACTATCCATGAAAAAAAAGGTCAAAAATCCTAGATTTAATTCTAATTAAATTGAATAATTTCATTCCTTATACCTCAGTTTTTCCCTATAAAGGCCCAGGGTTGCATTATATCTCTTGGCTGTAGAAATTCTTTGGGTAACTATTGTTTTTAATGTTCAAATTAATAAAAAGATTCTTATTTTGATGATTACTTCCAAACTTTGGTACCCACCATATAAGGCTGGTTTGAATCAACAAGGAACTGCTCATTGGGTTCCACAAACAAAATACAGTCTGCCAATTATTCTTGGAGAGATAGTTAATATATTTTTTAACAAAGTTATACAAGAAATAGAAGTCCATCTTTTTAAGTGAATGCATTTATATAAATGAGTTGTAATTATGGCTCTTAAGGGAAATCCACACACTTCTTACTGACCTGTTAATGTCCTTACGTGCTTGTGGAGACTCTTGTGACTTATCCAAGTCCAGTCCAGGCTCAGCAGATCCACAGTTAATTGTCTACTATTATGTAACCTGTAGTGCTTTCAGACTCCAGGTAAAATCCAAGTGCATTTCTGGTGTCTACATGTGAAAGAGGTGAAAAATGGAGAGTGGGCTCTTATAAAAAGATGTAGGGGGAATTGGCTTAATATCTACAAATTTATGCCAGGAACACAAACCTACCTTTTCTCTTAGAATGATGCACTGGATTTTATTTTGTGTTACATGAGCATTTCAATTCAAAGTATAATTTTATGGGGGGAGAAATTTAGACACAAATTCCAAGTCGACATTTGCACAGGATTTTAAGAAAAGTAAGGAAAAAGAGAAAAGACCTTATAGGGAATTCATTTTCAATGGTTAAAAAAAGGAAACCCTCAAACTTGCAACCAATTTTTCTACAGAGTGTCCCAGGAAAACATTAGAAAGGGAACAATTTATGATGGGCACTTTGCCTCATCTACATGTTCTTTGGCAAAATACAAACACCCCACAAATTAAAAGACTATCCTGCACCCTCCACTGTGTTTACTGCATTCCTTTCTAAACGGGACACTTCTTCCCTCAACCCATGGGTACTTTTGCAACTGACCCTGGCACTATTTCCATGAGTGTATGTAAAACTGTGTCATTAAATTGTGGGTCCCCGATTTTTGTCTTTTGAGTTGTTCTAACACAAACGCTTCTTGCTGAGATGGGAGTGAGGGAATGGTAAATTATTCCATACATTGTCCCTTGGGGTTGCGCAGTCCACACAGTTCACCTCACTCGGGGGCTGTCACCTGAGGGTGTGGTCCGTTGCTGGGGCAATGTGGTCGTGGCGTAAGTGAGACGACTAAAACACGGCCACTTTCAGGTGCACGGAGCACCGTAACGTGAATGTGAGCAGGATGCTGAACAATTGTGTTCAGAGATCCAGTCAAAAAGAACCTTTATTTATTTGTTTTATTCAGTGGTGAAATCCTTCCCTCTCAAAGGATGAAAACTTGAGTAGGGGCTCTCACTTGTCTGTTTCTTCTTAGGTAATAAAAAGTCTGGTGGTGACTTTACAAATGCAGTTTACCCTAAACAACATGGGTTGGAACTGTGCAGGTCCCCTTATATGCAAGTTTTTTCAACCAAATGCACATCCAAAATGCAGAATTTTACCAGCCTGGGCAACATAGCAAGACCTTGTCTTTAAAAAGTACAGAACTCAGAATGCTCAGCCGGTGTCTGGGGAGGGATGACCTTTCTCATCCTCAGGTTCTGTAGGGCCACCTGCAGGACGGGGCATGCGCAGACTGAGGCGGTGCAGACTGGGCTCCTGGGACCAGTCCCCAGCACGGACCACGGGGTGACTCTACTGCCGCACATGGTAATAGAATTTGCGTTCCAAGCTGTTAATCCTCCCACACACCCGATGAGAGGTTTGGTTTTATCTTTGCCAGTGGCGAGTACGGACTATAGCACGGAGAAGGGATAATTATTTCTGTATATATTCCTTATTCAAAAATCTCTCTCACACTAACTGTCCTGATGTCCCTTTTACTAAAGAGAGAGAAGACAACTGTTGACATTTGGTCATAAACAATTACAGTACAACCTGGGAGGTGGCATATTGTCAGCAAAGACAGGACAAGGAAGCGGAGGCCAGCACTCCCCCGGACTGAGGCTGTCGGAGAGGCCCCGGGGAGGCCCGCGGGGCAGGGGGCGGCGGAGGCTGCACCAGCGCCCGGGACAGCTTGGCCATCCCTCGGCATCGTCTGAAATGTGAGAAAATAACATTCCTCCTCTCTAGCACTTCTGTCTCCTTGCTGGGTTCTGATTCGTAGCGTCTCTGCAACATCAGTGATTATTCTGTTTTGATGTACACATTCTGAACGCCAATAACAAATTCAATTTAAATCAATAACACAGTATGGGATTATCATCTATTCAGAGTGCAATGTGGCAACTTAGGGCGTTCAAATACACACCAACAAGTGGCTGATTCCTCAGGGCAGATAACAGGAGAAAGTTAGCCCTCTTCATAAAGAGAAAAAAAAATAAAACCTTTCATTGGGCACCTACCTGGTGCCAAACGTTTTCTGTAGTATTTTAGGTAGCGCATATTTATTCTCTCCGTTTTAAAAATGAGGGCAACCGTAATGCAGCTGTGAAGTAGTTGTCTAGCTCTCAGCATTTGAAGCGGGCCGGGTTTCTGCAGCCCCCTTTCCTCTTGGTGATGCCTTCTCAGTGTTTGGTGTGTGCGGGGTGAGCACCGTCAGGGGCACGTCCAGAGAGAGCCAGTGCCATGAGTCCACGCACAGGGGGAGGCTCACTGCGTTCCCCGGGGGGAAGGCAATCTTTCCTGTAGGCAGAATGTGCCTGAGTATGCAGAGGGGACACCAGGGGGGCAAGAACAGAGTTCAGAGTTATAAATATGGAAAAGTTATAGCGTCTCACGTAGAAATGGGGGAAAGTCAATGTCATTCTGGAGAAAGAAGAGTCTGGTTTGAGCACCATGTCCCGAGGTGTGGGGTATTTAGGTGAGTCATAAAACAGAGGCTTTAGAGTCAGGATATGTGATACTCACTTAATTCAAGGGAAGGTGAAGACTTACTAATTTTTAGGAGTGAAATATAGTAATTGGCTCCATGTGTCAAAAAGGTTACTGTGGCTGCAGTGGATCTGCCCATACAGGTGCACGCACCTAGTTACTGTGCTTTGTAAAGGGAGGAAGGATGTATTATTCAACCTTGTTAAACAAGAATGTTGTTTGGCTATGCTAATAGAGTTTTTGCCAAAGGTATTTGGTAAAATATTTACTAGAGATAATGTGAATAGAGATCCAAGGCCTTTAAACAAGGTAGTTGAAAATCATCTGATGCTACTGCAGAGGAGATAGGGTGAAATCTGGAAACAGGACAGATGAGAGAGATTTTAAATGTATATGCTTCATAAAGTAGGAAGGGAATCCTCATTAAAGAGACCGAAACAGTGGCTCAAAGTGTCCCAGATTACTCTGACTGTGGATAGTTAGAACAGCATTCTGAGAAGTGAGGTCAGGAGGCAGGTGCTGTTTGAACAGGAAAGGGTGTGTGTTTTATGCCAGTTTATACACACAGGGGATCAGTTTGTTGGATGGGGTGGAGATCATGTTAGAAAGAGATGGGCCTGGCAGGGCCAGAAGAGGGG